>JBBPTH010000027.1:0-292552 GCA_038094055.1 Chalciporus sphaerocephalus | reverse complement strand
GGCTGTGGGATTATCTCGTGGTCATTGGAATCAATAGAGGGGAATCTTTCTAGAATACGACCGTCTGCTCTATAAGCAACGTTGATGTAGAAGGAGGGGTCATCGAGATAAGACACTAGTGAGCCTTTGTCAGATATCACCCCTAACCTTATTCAAAGGAAGGTTCTTACTTGTTAACTATTGAGGTGCCTTGTTTACTAGTTTCTAGATCAAGTGGTTCGGCTTGCAGATAGCTAATCTGCAAGGGAAAGGTAAGTATAGTCTTGTTCTAATGAAACACTCAACAACTCACCTAGAGCACTGAAGTGCTTGAGTCAGAACAATAAAGGTAGTCAGGCAAGTGGAGAGCTGATGAGGAGAACTCCAGGAGAACAAGACTGAGGGGGACGCCCTTCAGACTTCTGGTTTATATACTATTGGTGTGTTTGTACCTATTTGGTATGAACCTTAACTACTAGCCAATAGCAAAAGTACATCATACAGCAATGTGCAGCAATGCATAGCCTTGCGCAGTAAGCTGAGTAAGAACAATAGAGATAATGAGTAATGATTGACTGCAGCACAGCAATCTTAGTAAGAAGGATAATCGAGAATGAGTAATCAAGAGTAAGCATATATGAATAAGCGGAGAAGTAGTCCGTGTCACATGACAAGTGTCAGGTGATCAGGTCACATGATTAAGTCATGTGACTATTATACAAGATATTCAACTAAGTCCAAAAGTAAAGCTAAGTCAGTGAAAGCATAGACAAGTAAGTAAAAGTGTAGGATAAGAAAGGTAAGAAATGTACCGTTTGTAACAGTTCTCATTATCTCCTCAGAGAACATTCACACAGTCATTTTGAATGATAAAGGGGTACAATTAAAACAAAAAGTATTCTTAGCATGGTACAAAGTGCATGAAAATGATGTACAAAAGTTATACAAGCAGGGAGATACCAAAAAAACATGATGGCTATCTCTATGACCCTGAGAACTGGCTCTATGTCCCAGATGAACCTCTACTATGGCTGAATGTAGTCTGCTTACACCACGACATGCCAAGTGCTGATTACCTTGGTTATGAAAAGATACTCAAATTGATTCAGCACAACTATACATTATTACAATCACTACACCTCCTATTCCTTTTCTTCTCCTTTCTTCTTATCTTCATCTTGCTCTACCTTCTTTTCCTCTCTTCTTGAGTTGATCACCTTGCTATATTTACAATGATGGACAGATTCCCATACCTGTACACACAGCTAACCTATGTAGTATAGGATAGATCACTGTGTATACCTATATATCACAGGTATCACTCTGCCTTACATAGCCCTCACCATAGTCCTCCTTCTGTACTGCCTTGTTGGACTCTAGTATTTAAATCTCTTGTCAAGTACTTGTAACTTAAGCTAGATCTATGCAATCCAAGCATAGTTCTTAGCAACCTCCTCTAGTGGTTGTTGGAATCTGGCATGGGATAGAATCACAGCCAGGTAGCACTTGAGAGTGCACACAAGGAAGCTTGTATACTCACCTGGGAGATACTTAGAATATTGTGGTAACGAGTTAAGAGTTATATTATCTCAGACAAGCTGAGTATGAATTAAGTAGTATATACAATTATGGTAAACTACTGTCTCACAATACAAGATAAATACTTGTACTTTCAATACTCCCCCATGCTTAATATTGCTAGTATATGTGAGCATAAGAAGAATGTACATTTTTTATATAGTACGCTATCTAATTGGCACTGTAAACTTGTAGACCTAGAAGCTCTCTAAATTTTTCAAATTTGATAAATCCAAGATTCTTAGTAAAGATATCTGCTGGATTATCCTGTCCTTCTATGTAGAAGAGCTCAATATCTTTGTCCTCAATTGCATCATGAATAGAATGATATCAAATATGGATATGATGATTCTTTTTCTAATTTACAGGATTTTGTGCAGTAAAGATTGCATCTTAATTGTTACTGCAAAGAGAAACAGGTTTTAATTTATATCTAAGTTCCAGTATCATTTGCTTTATGCCAATGATTTGGTCTATACAGTTGGATAGTGAAATATATTCTGCTTTAGTAGAAGACTTTGCTGTAATCTTATGAAGGTGCGAGTTCCTCATGAAAGCAGCATTCATGAGCTTCAGGAAATATCCTGTCTATGAGTGTGAAGTCTCTGGATCAGCTCCTCAATCAGAGTCGGAGAAGCCAATGAGACCTCCATTTTTGCTACCATCATATACTAAAGCATATTTATGAGTACCTTTCAGGTATCTCATGATATAGTAGACTTTGTCTAGGTGCTCTTTGGACAGATTTGCAGATTATCTCACAAGTTGTGTAACCATGTATGTGATGTCCAGTCAAGTGCCTAGCATGATGTATAAGAGGGATCCAATGACCATCTGAAAATACATCTGTAATTTAGTGTCTACAGGTAGAGTATTCCTGTCTAGATAATATCTCTATAGTAAGGGGGTATGCGCAGGCTTTGCATTTGTCATGCCACATTGCTTAACTACTTTGTTGAAGTAGTCACATTGATCTAAAGAGATCAAGCATTTAGATCTGTCACAGTGAATCATTATACAAAGAAATTCATTGGTTTCACCAAGATCACGACAATCCCATTTTTTCATAAATTTTGCTTTGAGTTGATCAACCTCAAGCTTTTTGAGACTACAGAAAAATACATTGTCTACATACATGATGGCATAGACTTTGCTATGTTTGAAGATATATATGCCAGCATGCAAATGTATTTGATTGAAGCCTAAGTCCTTCATCGATGCTTTGAGCTCACACCACCAAGTAATACCAGTCTATCCTTCTTTTTGTTCGAAACCTCTGGCAACCAATCTGGTGCATTTTCGACCATCGGTTTTTATATCAAATACCTATCTACACCAAAGTACTTTATGGTTTTTGGGTCTGTCGACTACTGAAACACTCAACAACTCACCTAGAGCGCTGAAGTGCTTGAGTCAGAACAGTAGAGGTAGTCAGGCAAGTGGAGAGCTGATGAGGAGAACTCCAGGAGAACAAGACTGAGGGGGACGCCCTTCAGACTCCTGGTTTATATACTATTGGTGTGTTTGTACCTATTTGGTATGAACCTTAACTACTAGCCAATAGCAAAAGTAGATCGTACAGCAATGCGCAGCAAGCATAGCCTTGCGCAGTAAGCTGAGTAAGAACAATAGAAATGATGAGTAAGGATTGACTGCGGCGCAGCAATCTTAGTAAGAAAAGTAATCAAGAATGAGTAAGCAAGAGTAAGCATATATGAGTAAGCGGAAAGATGGTCCGTGTCACGTGACAAGTGTCAGGTGATCAGGTCACGTGATCAAGTCACGTGACTATTGTACAAGATATTCGACTAAGTCCAAAAGTACAGCTGAGTCAAGTGAAAGCGTAGTGAAGTAAGTAAAAGTGTAGGATAAGAAAGGTAAGAAATGTACCGTTTGTAACACTACCCCCTCTCTATGGATTGCATTCCAGGCAATCACGACCGTTCTTCGTTATGCCTCGAAATTGTAGACTGCTATGAAGCTGTTGGCAGTAGTGAGATTGGTGTCACTATGAACAGTAGCGCTGTCATTACCGTTTTCTTCATCAGCATCTCCAGCTTCGCTCCATGTTGGATGGAATCCGGACCAGCCGTTGAGGTCATTAGCTGCTGCTTCTGCCTCATTCTTTTGGCGAACTGGTAAGGTTCTTTCCATTAGGGCGTCGTGCTGTTCTTTTTCCCTTGCTCTGAAGTCACGAGAATAGACTTCATAGCTGTATCCTTCTTGCTCGATCCAGTACTTGTCTGGCATCGTGACGCTAAATCCTTTGAACGTATTGCGACCATTAGTGGTGTCGCGCATTATTTCTAATGTTATCCCCTTGCCGTCCCGGATGGAGCCACGCACGTATGACCAAATCATGAGCCCTAAGAAGAATGCGATTATACTCCCAAGGGTAAAGATGCCTGAAACGAACAATGTGCTGTTCTCGAGGAGAACGACACAAAGAGTAAATATCGACACCATATATGTGATCAGGAGACCGAAGTCGATCCATGACCACGGTACGGGTGCCAGGGGAGTGGGACGAGCTGGTGTGTCGATGTTTCCGACGTTGGCGTGGTTGGCGAGGTAGTCGTCGATGATGGCGTTAGCGTGGAATTGGGTGAAGGAGTTGGGGAATGCGGACATGAAGGGTGGTGGTGGGGTTGGAGAGGTGGTGAATGAAGTTGCTTGAAGAGTTATTAGGAGCGAGGCTCGACTAATGACTGGGAGGAGAGGCGAATTCTGGTTTGTTCAGGCTGAAACAGCGAGTCTTTTATACTGCTTCATGATGATTATATAAGCTGTCTTCCGCAGCAGTTGCTGTGAAGTTTTCGTAAGGTTTGAACAGCTTTTCGAAATCAACCTGAGTCATGCGGAGCAGACGGGGAGCCGATGGATTCTTTTTATAGAATTCCTGTATTGCGTCCGGCGCGTTAGCGAGATTCGATCGGGGTTCCCACGTTCTATCCGTCTCGTCGTATCCTTTCCAGTGAATTAGGAATTCGAGTCGTTTTCCTCTCAATCTGGAGTCTACTATGTAGTCAACTTCGTATTCATCATCTCGGTCTTCAGTGACTAGCACTGGCCCTGGTTTGTCAGCCTTCTGTCCAGGTAGTCGTTCCTTGTAAGGTTTGACTTTGGCTATATTGAACACGTTGTGCACTCTCATGGTGCGTGGGAGTCGGAGTTCAATTGCATTGCTTCCTTTGAAGCTAATAATGTCATATGGTCCTAACCATTTCTCCGAGAGCTTCTTTGAAGGTCGTGGGAGTTTTAGGCCATCTGTGCTTAGCCACACCTTGTCTCCTACTCTGTATTGCGGAGCTTCTGATCTATGTTTATCTGCTTGGATTTTCATATGTTTTTGTGCTTTTTCTAGATTTTCTTTTGTTTCTTTTAGGGTTTGTTCGATTTCATCAGCGAGTAAAGAAGCAGCGGGTGCTTTAGTCGTGTGATTTTCTATTCCTATTTTTGGCTCGTATGTGTGAGTGATGCTAAATGGGGTTTTCTGTGTAGAAGTTTGCTTTTTCGAGTTATACGAGAATTGCGCAATGGGTAACCATTCTGACCATTCTTGTTGTTTTTCGGCGGTGAATAGTCGGAGATATTGTTGTAGGTCTCTATTCATACATTCCGTTTGTCCATCTGTTTGCGGATGACGTGCGGTAGAGAGTTTAGGCGTTATGCCAAGGCGTTTGCATAAGTCCTTCATGACTTGTGATGCGAATTGTGGGCCTCGGTCCGAAACTATTGTTTTGGGAAGTCCGTGATGCTTCCATACGTGTGTGAGATACAGTCTAGCTGTTTGTAGGGCATTGACAGATTTAGTACAGGGGATGAATTCGACTTCTTTGGAGAATCGATCAACAACCACTAGGATTGAGTCGAATCCATTTGATTCAGGGAAATCTGTCATGAAATCTGCACTGATGTGTTCCCATGGAAGATCCGGAATTTCCAATGGTAGTAACTTTCCAGCAGGTGCAGTATTGATGCCTTTGAAACGTGCGCATCTATCGCAACGGGATACGTAATCTTTGACAAGTGTGGGCATTCCAGGCCAGGTATAGCTACGCTGTAGCAGTTCTAGGGTTCGATCTATTCCTGGATGTCCAGCTACAGGAATGTCATGATGTAGACGTATAATTTCCATGCGAAGATCCTGATCATTCGGCACGAAGATCCGATTTTTCTTGTCATAGAGAAGTTCGTCCTTTTCTGTGCAGATGCCATGTTGCTTGCAAAGCTTAATGGCTTCTGATTCGCGAACTTTCCATGTTGCTTTCTTTATTTTTTCTAGAATGTCGTCATTATCTGTGGCTATGTGCACTGATGTAGCGGCTATTTGTTCTGGAGGGATGACTAAGACTTGCTTATTGTCATCTTCAATTCCTTTTGCGTGATCTTCCCTTCGAGAGAGAGCATCGGCTTTTCCCATTTGTGATCCGGCTTTATGGATCCATTTGAAATTGAAACGAGAGAGGTACTGTGACCATCTGGCTTGTCGTCTGTTTAGATCTTGCCGTTGCATAAACCATTGAAGGTTTGCGTGATCATTCCAAATTTCAAATTCCTGTTTTGCACCTTCTAGGTAGTGTCTCCATTGTTCTAGACTTCGGATAATGCTTAGCATTTCTTTGTCTGCGATTGGGTAGTTACGTTCTTCCGGAGACATAGAGTGTGATGAGAATGCGACAGGATGCCATATGCCATCTTGTTCTATAGATAGAACGGCACCAGTTGCAAAATTAGATGCATCGGTTTCCAGGCGGAATTTCTTGTCATTGTCTGGAAATGCAAGAATGGGGGCCGTGGTGAATTTTCCTTTTAGCGTGTCAAACGCTTCCTGTTGTGGTTCCTTCCATGAGAAAGGAGTGTCTTTCTTGGTAAGATCATTCAGGGGTCGTGCGACTTGCGCGTAATCCTGAATGAAGCGGCGATAGAAGTTTGCTAATCCTAAGAAGCTTCTAACTCCTCGGACTGTGGTCGGAGTTGGCCATTCGGTAATTGCCTTGACTTTGTCATCATCCATTTTGATACCTTGTGGAGTTATTGTCATGCCGAGGAATTCAACTTCTTTGGTGTGAAAGTGACACTTTTCCGGTTTGACGAATAGGTCATTCTCTTCTAGACGTGAGAGGACTTTGAGAACTATTTTGGCATGTTCCTTTATGTCATCTGTCTTAGTAAAGATCAAGATGTCATCGATGTAGACAACTACGGCGTCTTCCATATCTGCAAATAATTCGTTCATCATTGTTTGGAAGGTTGCTGGGGAGTTGCAGAGACCAAAATACATGACTAGTGGTTCGAAAGATCCTCTATGGCAAACGAAAGCGGCTTTCCATTCATCGCCTTCTTTGATTCGGATATTGTTGTAGCCCCATCTGAGATCCATCTTGGTAAATAGTTTAGCTCCTTTTAGCTTATCAACCAATTGGGAAATCAGAGGTAGCGGGTAATTGTTTTTCACTGTGTGTTCATTGAGATATCGGTAATCCTGTACCATGCGCTTCTTTCCGTCTTTCTTTGGAACAAAGAACACAGGAGATGTCTGTGGGGATGTAGAACGGCGGATGTATCCCTTTTGGAGTTGATCGTCAATGAACGCACTGACTTCTTCTTGTTCCTGTGGAGATAGAGGGATCAATCGGCCTTTCTTTGGCACGAAAGATTCTTTGAGATCTATGGCATGATCCCATGGTTTACGTGTGGGCATACGCTCGGATTCTTTCTTCTTGAAAAGGTGGATGAACTTGTGATAAAATTGTGGAACAAGTTCTTCCGGGGTTTGCTCTGGTAATTTATCCTTTTCGAGAGTTTCTTTCTTGAACGCATAGACGTGATTTAATGCCACACGTTCTTGTTCTTCTATCTGCCGTGAGAACGAAGATTTCTGTTGGAGATCTCGACAAGTCCATGGACAGCGTGTCATGGATACTTTGCCTCGTGACCAATCTATTTCCGGATTATGGTTCTTTAGCCATGTGTATCCTAGAATAATCTGGTTCTTTCCAAGATTGGTTACTTCAGCTGTTGTCTTCTCACGATGTCCTTGGTAGTCGATGATTATTTCTGCATAGTGTGTGATGTCTCCTGCGGAGTTTCTACTTCCGTCGACATTGTACACTGCTAGTTGGTGCCTGAGAGGTGAAAGGGGTAATTTGAGCTTCTTGGCCCAAGATTTGTCGATGAAGATAGTGTTAGCACCTGAGTCCAGCAGGGCTTCTGCGGGTGTGAACTGTTTGCTATTAATAGGTGCTATGCTGATGGATAGGGTAATCTCTCTGGAATTGTTCCCACGAATACGGATTTGGTCTGGGATTTCGTTGTCTATTGTTTTAACGGAATTAAGCACCGGTTTCAAGTCCCGGCCGAGCTCACTTGAATGAGACCCCGTTAGACTATTGTTAGATTGTTTGTTGTTAGTATTGGCGACCTGGACACCCAGTTTGTCTAGATCGCTTTGGCTTTTCCCTTGCCCTCTTCCTCTGTTTCAAGGAAGGAGGCCTTCATCTCGTCGAATTCCAATTGTGATTCATGAGATTCTTCAGGGTCTGAATTCAAGGTTCGAGCTTGGCGTGTGCTCTTTCCTTTGTAGTTTCTACAATTGTTCTTGTGTTCACCTCGTGACCATCCACAGTTTCGGCAGCGTGTGGAGGGTTGTTTGCAATCACGTGCGAGGTGTGGACCGAGACAATTATAGCATTTGCCTCTTAAGGAAGTTCTATTTGTAGCACCAATGTCCATGGGTGCGCCTCGTCCTGGTTGTATTCCATATTCAGTGAACTTTGGCTGAGGTGGCGGGCGTGAGTTATTCTGGTATGACGTGCTCCCAGAATAGGATCGGAACGGATTTCCTGTGGATCGTTCTAATCTCATTCTTTCGTATTCTTTTCCAATGGTTACATAGTCATTTAGGAGCTCTTGCACGGTATTGGCCCGGGCCATATTTAGGGCTTGTTGTTGATAAATGCGGAAGTCAACTGCCTTTCTTAGGATGGTTAGACCGTGCTCTTCTGAGATTCCTGATTCTTGGAAAAGGATGATGAAGAGCTGTGAGAACGAATGGATATCCATGGATCCTTGTTTGAGAGCTTCTAGCTTCTTCAAACTTTCGTGTGCTAGAACCTCTATCTGGAAGAAGCCTCGGACTTTGGCTTCTAATTCGGCTAAAGTTAGCCAGGCGGTGTCTCCCGGACGAACCGGAGGTGTTCCTACTGGAGTTTCGGAATTCCTTTCACATGCTTCTAATGTTAGGAGTGCGAACCTGGATGCCTTTCCATTCATCCGTGAGAGAATTGCCACGGTGCGGAGTTGATTTGTGTCCCAAGTTTGTTGAGCGGCCCATAGCTTGGTTCGGAGCCACCATAAGCGGAAGGCGGGGCGGTTTCCATCCCAATAGCCTGGGTCAGCAATCTTCTTGGTAACATCTTTCTTTCTTTCCTCATTAGCATTCGTTTGTTCTAAAGTTAGCGCGTTGAGCGCATCAATGAGGTCTTGTACGTCAGCTCTGTGAGACATGTTTATTTATGTTTTCGTGAGAGTTTTCTGGCTTGTTTGAGTAAACGAGAATAGGGAGAGTCCTTTGGATATGCGTTAGGGAGCTTTCGTTGAGCGAGTTTGGTAATAGAAGATTGAAAACGTTGACGTTTTTCTTTAGTGAATTTGGTATGTCTGTTTACACAGTCCAGTGTGCTAGTTCTCTGGTTCAGGAGCGGGTAACTCAGCAGAAGGATTCCTTCTTTGGTAAGGAGGAGGTGCGGCGCGATCGGCAACAGAAATGCCGTAAACGGAAAATTGGTTTACGCGAGGTAAATTTCGTGGAGCAGGGAAATATGAATGATCCGACGCTTCTGATTCTTCTCTTTGAGAGTGAGGAGGAGAAATATTTGTTTGGTTGGCTGGAGTGGGAGGTCTGACTCTGACTGGGATAGGTTCTTCCTCTTCTTCTTCTTCTTCTTCTGACTCTTGTTCTACTTCTTGTTCAGGGGCAATAGGATGGATTTTAAAAACAGTATAGGTGTATTCAATTGAACCGCAGAGGTCTCCTGAGACTACTTTGTGGCCTAAGATAAGGTAGGTTACCGTAAGGGCGTAGGGGAGGTACCAGTATCCTAATCCTAGTTGCACGAGCAGAGAGCTGAGAGCGAGGAGTAGTACTCTTGTAGGTACGGTCTTTTCTATGTACCCTTCTCTTCTTTTTATTCTCTCTAGGCGGACTCCGTTCTGGTGGTACGCTAACTCTCTGTCCGCGATCCGGAAGGATAGATCCTTCGCCAGTAATCTCGTCTGCTGTTGCTCGTAGAAAACGTCGAGATAACTCCCAACGCAGATCTGATGGAGTTTGTGGTGAGACGTGTTGGAAATAGTGGATTAGGAAATGGATCCTACTTTGGATGGAGAATTGGGGAACCGGTTCAAAGTTAGCCGGTTGGAATCTAGGTCCTAGAGGGGCCCAGTCAACGGGTTCGGCAAGTTCCGGGGGTGGTTGCTGGAAGGGGTAGAAGGGATCGAAACGGTCCCTGTATTCTACGATATGATTCTCGACTTCAGGGTCGAGAGGGTTCTGACGGGGTTGGTTAAGCCTAGGGTCTCTAGTGGGTAGTGGGATTCTTACAAGAAGTTGGAGGCGACCGAGTAGGTCAGCAGGGTCGAAGCGGGAGTAGGGGCCGACGCTCCCACGGGCAGGGCTAGGAGAGCGGGAGAGCGGGGTGTCGGGTTGAGGGATTATCTCTTGGTCGTTGGGGTCTTGGACCCAATCTCTGAGGCGACCTGTAGCGGGGTCGTGGGTTTCAAAGATGTCGTAGCCGGGGTATGTGATGTTGGTGCGGACTGGTGGGTAGGTGTTGCGGAACACTAATGGTGAGCCTTTGTCAGTTATCGTCCTCGACCTTATCTAAAGGGAGGTTCTTACTCTTTGCTATTTCAAGTACTAGTTTCAAGTTTCTAGATCAAGTGGTTCGGCTTGCAGGTAGCTAATCTGCAAGGGGAAGGTTAGTATAGTCTTGTTCTAATGAAACACTCAACAACTCACCTAGAGCGCTGAAGTGCTTGAGTCAGAACAGTAGAGGTAGTCAGGCAAGTGGAGAGCTGATGAGGAGAACTCCAGGAGAACAAGACTGAGGGGGACGCCCTTCAGACTCCTGGTTTATATACTATTGGTGTGTTTGTACCTATTTGGTATGAACCTTAACTACTAGCCAATAGCAAAAGTAGATCGTACAGCAATGCGCAGCAAGCATAGCCTTGCGCAGTAAGCTGAGTAAGAACAATAGAAATGATGAGTAAGGATTGACTGCGGCGCAGCAATCTTAGTAAGAAAAGTAATCAAGAATGAGTAAGCAAGAGTAAGCATATATGAGTAAGCGGAAAGATGGTCCGTGTCACGTGACAAGTGTCAGGTGATCAGGTCACGTGATCAAGTCGCGTGACTATTGTACAAGATATTCGACTAAGTCCAAAAGTACAGCTGAGTCAAGTGAAAGCGTAGTGAAGTAAGTAAAAGTGTAGGATAAGAAAGGTAAGAAATGTACCGTTTGTAACAACTACTTGGTAAACTTTGCATTCTTTGAGCATTTTAAGCTCTTGTATATATGCTTCATACCAAAGTTTCTATTTATCTGAAGGAAGTTATAGAAGATCTTTTGCAATAATTAGGTACTACTTCATTGCTGTTAAACATGCAAGCACATAAATAATGAGCTAAACCTACTCCCCCTTCCCTGGTTAACTGCTCAATTTCTAATTTGGAATCCTCAGGTTCAGGAGCAGTAGCAGGTGATGGAGGTAAACCACTGGGAATATTTGGCTTATCCCTAGATGAAGAGGGTTGTTGACTAGTCAATTCTTTCTATTTGGAAAGGCATTCAATATCCTTAACAGTTTTAGTGGGATGTTGCCTCTTACCATAGATATTACTGGGATGATTTGGAACTTGATGTTTACATTGTGGACATTCAATGTGCCTGTTCTTTCACTTTTCGGAGATAATGCAGGTGGAGTATTCTGTATAGGAATACACCTGAGTGATATAACCAGTTCAGATTTTATATTATCTCAGATAAGCTGAGTATGAATTAAGTAGTGTACACAATTATGGTAAACTACTGTCTCATAATACAAGGTAAATAATTGTACATTCAACAGTGGTACCAGCCCACTGAGTAAGAAACCCCTCTCACTAATTAGTCCTTGTCCTACTATCAAGTGAACACTATAAGCTAGGAGCTATGCTTACAGTGTAACACACATGGCCTAGACTTGTCACTTACATTAAAGACTACGTTGCTAGATGCAATATGTGTCAGAGATTCAAAAGTTCCAATCAGGCATCTAGTGGTCTAGTTCAACCTCTTTCCATCCCTGAGAGACCCTGGCAAGATATCACTGTGGATTTCATAACTGGCCTCCCCCTTTCTAACAGTTATATGGCTATACTGACTGTCATTGACCAATTCTCGAAGGAAGTAGAGTTGGTGTCTTGTACTAAAGAAGTCTTGGAACTTGACATAGCTTGAGTCTTCCTTTTCCATGTCTGGAAGCATTATGGCTTACCTAATATGCTCATATTAGACCACAGTCTACAATTTGCTGCAAAGGTCACACATGAAATTAACAACACCCTTGGTATTAATACCAAGCTTAGTATGGCATTCCACCTGCAGACTGACAGATAGTCAGAAATAGTAAACAAAGAAGTCAGAAAATTCCTGAGGATATTCTGCTTTGAAAAACAAGATAAATAGGCCAATTAGCTAGCCATTGCCCAGTTTTCTATAAACAATAAAATACATGCTGCAATGAAAAAGACTCCGTTTGCAATTACACACTCATATGAGCCAAGAATAGGGGTTGAACTTTTAAAAGTTCCCACTGAGGCCCCGGCGGCCAATTTATTTACCACAATGATGGCATAGACCATCAAAGACATTAAAAATAACTTGGCCAAGGGCAAAGAAAAAATAAAAGTATAGGCCAACAAATACTACTCAGCTGTACCAGAATACCAAATCAGCCAGCAAGTCTGGCTTTCTATAGAAAACTTGCACTTGATGTGTGCTTCAAAGAAACTATCTGAGCAATAGCTTGGACTATATGAAATCATTGGTTTGGCAGGACCAAATACAGTAAAATTGAAACTTCCTTGCATATTGAGGATTTATCCCACAGTTAATGTCAACTGCATTAAACTCTACTGTAAGATCCTAGACAGGCAACCTGTATCACAGCCAGGGCCAGTAAATATAATAAAAGACAGAGACAATGAATAGAAAGTTGATTATATTATGGACAGCCGTTTACAGCAAGGCAAACTTGAATACCTTATACACTGGAAAGGGTATGATAAGACAGACCATACATGGAAATTAAAGGCAAACCTCTCTAACATGAAAGAAAGTATGAGAGAATTCTACCTGAAAAACCCAGTGGCATCTCAAGCCTTATCTATTGACAAGAAAGATTATGCCTATCTCTTTGAGAAATGTCCTGATAACTTCATCAAATATTTGGATGAACCTTTTAGTCACCTGGAAGTTGACTTATAGAGAGGGGGTCGTGTTATGGTTCATTACCTCCACAAAGCACATTCAATGGACTTAGTCATTTTTCTTTCCTCTTCCAATCTAAATCTCCAGTTATTACTCCTTTCAGTCATATTGAACACATGCCAGACACATGTCTTCTCACATTCATTTCTGTTCCTTCTTTTCTTCTTTTCCTCATGTTCTTCATTTCCATATGGTTATGCCACAGCCTTGCTTCTTCTCCTTCTCTTCCATTCTGATGCCTCATGCATCACAAAGGCTCTGCTTTTCATTTCTATTCTTCCAATAGTATTACAAATAATATATTTCTTACCTTTCTTATCCTACACTTTTATTTACTTGTCTATGCTTTCACTTGACTCAGCTTTACTTTTGAACTTAGTCAAAAATCTTGTACAATAGTCATGTGACTTAATCACGTGACATGGACTACTCTTCCACTTACTCATATATGCTTACTCCTGATTACTCATTCTTGGTTACTTTTCTTACTATGATTGCTGTGCTACAGTCAATCATTACTCATTATTTCTATTGTTCTTACTCAGCTTACTATACAAGGCTATGCATTGCTGTGGATTGCTATACACTCTACTTTTGCTATTGGCTAGTAGTTAAGGTTCATACCAAATAGGTACAAACACACCAATAGTATATAAACCAGAAGTCTAAAGGGCGTCCACCTCAGTCTTGTTCTCCTGGAGTTCTCCTCATTAGCTCTCCACTTGCCTGACTACCCTATTGTTCTGATTCAAGCACTTCAGTACTCTAGGTGAGTTGTTGAGTATTTCATTAGAACAAGACTATACTAACTCTCCTCTTGCAGATTAGCTACCTGCAAGCCAAACCACTTGATCTAGAAGTGAGTAAACCAGTACTTATATCGACAAAGAGTAAGAACCTTCCTTTAGATAAGGTCAAGGGCAATAACTGACAAGGGCTCACCCACTAGTGTCTTACCTCGACGACCCCACCTCCTACTATACTGTCTCCTATGGTAGTCAAGGATGTATCCTTGAAAGATTCCCATTGGTCAATCCAAATAACCATGAGATTATCCCACAATCCAATACCCCACTCTTCTACTCCCCTAGTCTTGCCTGTGAAAGTGTAGGACCTTACTCCTACTTCGATCCCACCAATATTCTTGAACATCTCCAACTTCTTGTAAGGATTCTACTCCCCACTAGAGACCCAAGGTCTAACTAACCCTGTCAGAATTCTCTTGACCCAGAGGCTGAGACTATCCTTGAAGAATCCAGGGAAGACCCCACTCCCTACAACTTACTAGGCCAATCAGTCCCCGAGCTCTTAGAGCTAGTTGACTAGGCCCCCCTAGGACCTCAATTCTAACTGGCAACCCTCGAACTAGTTCCCTAGTTCTCCATCCAAAGTAGAATCTGATTTCTTATCCATTATTTCCAACACATCTCACCCCACACTCCACCAGATCAGCATTGGGCTCTATCTCAACGTTTTCTCTGAGCAACACCAGAGGAGATTATTGGCAAAGAATCTGTCCTTCTGAATAGCCAACCGGGACCTGATATTCCACCAGCATGGAGTCAGACTAGAGAGAAAAGAAAGAAGAGAAGGGTACATAGAAAAGATAGTACCTATAAGAGTCCTACTCCTTCCTCTCACCTCTCTACTATTGCAACTAGAATTATGATACTTGTACCTCCCCTACATCCTCATAGGGGCTTACCTAGTCTTAGGCCACAAAGTAGTCTCAGGAGATCTCAACAGTTTCTGTGAAATAACATATACTATTTTTCAAATCCATCCTATAGTCCTAGAACAAGAAGTAGAACAAGAGTCAGAAGAAGAAGAAGAAGAGGAAGAAAAACCTATTTCAGTTAGAGTTAGACCTCCTACTCCAGTTAACCAAACAGAAATTTCCCCTCCTCATTCTCAAAGAGAAGAATCAGAAGTGTCAGAACACTCATTCTTTCCTGCTCTACAAAATTTATCCCATGTAAACCAATATTCCATTTATGGTATCTCTATTGACAATTGTACCATACTACCTCCTTACCAAAGAAGGAATCCTCTTGCTGAGTTACCAGCCCCTGAATCAGAAGATTAGCATGCTGGACTATATAAACAGACATAGTAAACTTACTAAAGATGAAAAACAGTGCTTTCAAACTCATAGCATAAAGCTTGCTCATCATAAATTCTCAAACCCTTACCCAAAGAACTCTGTCTATCTTCAACTACTCAAACAATCCAGAAAACTCTCACAAGAACATAAATAAACATGTCTCATGGAACTGACATTGCTAATCTTATTAATGTGCTCAATGCACTAATATTAGAACAGCAAGCTGCTAACATAGAAAGAAAAAGAGATGTCACTAAGAAAGTTGCTGACCTAGGATGGAAGCCGCCCCTCTTTCCACTTATGGTGGCTCCAAACAAAACTATAGGCTGCTCAACAAACATGGGATACAAATCAACTCTACACTATGGCAATTCTCTCATAGATGAATGGAAAAGCATCCAGATTTGCACTCCTAACACTAGAATCATGCAAAAAAAATACCATAACCCTAGTAGGAATACCCCCAGTTATTAGAGGAGACATAGCATGGCTAACTCTAGCTGAACTAGAAAATAAAGTCCAAGGATTCTTCCAGATAGAAGTCCTTGTACACAAAAGTTTAAAGAAACTAGAAGTTCTCAAACAAGGCACCATGGATATTCATTCGTTTGCACAGCTCTTCATTATTCTCTTCCAGGAATCAGGAATCTCAGAAGAGCATGGCCTAACAATACTAAAAAAGGCAGTTGACTTCCAAATCTACCAGCAACAAGCCTTAAACATGAGGCATGCCAATACTATACAAGAACTCCTGAATGATTATGTAACCATTGGAAGAGAATATGAGTGAATGAGATTAGAAAGGTCTACAGGAAACCCATTCTGATCCTATTCTGGAAATATGTCACACCAGAATACCTCTTACCCACTACCTCAACCCAGGTTTATCAAATACAGAGTACAACCAGGTCGAGGTGCACCGATGGACATTGGTGCTATAAATAGACCTTTCTTGAAAGACAAATGCTATAATTTTCTTGGACCTCATCTCGCATGCAATTGCAAACAACCCTCTATATGCTGCCGAAGCTGTAGCTGGTCACAAGGTGAACACAAGAACAATTGTAGAAATTACAAAGGAAAGAGCACATGCCAAGCCCAAACCTTGAACTCAGACCCTGAAGAATCTCACAATTTACAATTGGAATTTGATGAGATAAAGGCTTCCTTCCTTGAAACAGAGCCAGAAGGCAAGGGAAAAGCCAAAGCAGTCTAGACAAACTGGGTGTCCAGATTGCCAAAGCCAATAAGAAATAATCTAATAATAGTCTAACAGGGTCTCATTCAAGTGAGCTCAGGCAGGACTTGAAACTGGTGCTTAATTCTGTTAACACAATAGACAACGAAATCCCAGAATAACTCTGTATTTGTGGAAACAATTCTAGAGATATTACCCTATCTATAAGTGTAGCACCCATTAATAGTAAACAGTTCACATCCACAGAAGCCCTGCTGAACTCAGGCACCAACCTAATCTTTGTAGACAAATCTTGGGCCGAAAAATGTAAACTACCACTTTTACCTCTTCAATATCATCTACCAGTGTACAATATCAATGGAACTAGGAATTCCACAGGAGACATCACACACTATATAGAAATAATTATTGACTACCAAGGACATTGTGAGAAGGCAACAGTCAAAGTAACCAATCTTGGAAAGAATCAGGTTATTCTAGGATATATATGGCTAAAGAACCATAACCCAGAAATAGATTGGTCACTAGGCAAAGTCTATATGACACGCTGTCCATGGACTTGCTAAAACCTTCAACCAAAACCTTCATTCTCATGACAAATAGAAGAACAGGAATGTGTGGCACTTAATCACGTATACACTCTCAAAAATGAAACTCCAGAAAAGGTCAAATTACCAGAGAAAATCCCGGAAGAACTCATTCCCCATGCCTATTACAAGTTCATCTACCTATTCAAGAAGAAAGAATCCGAGCATATGCCCACATGTAAACCATAGGATCACACTATAGATCTCAAGAAAACCTCTATGCCAAAGAAAGGCTGACTAATTCCCCTGTCACCACAAGAGCAAGAAGAAGTCAGTGCATTTATTGATGATCAACTCCAAAAGGGATATATTTGTTGATCCACATCTCCATAGACTTCCCCTGTATTCTTTGTTCCAAAGAAAGATGGAAAGAAATACATGGTACAAGATTACAGATACCTCAATGAACACATGGTGAAAAACAACTACCCATTACCTCTGATATTCCAATTGGTCAATAAACTAAAAGGAGCTAAAATATTCACCAAGATGGATCTCAGATGGGATTACAATAATATCCATATCAAAGAAGGCGATGAATAGAAAGCTGCCTTTGTCTGTCACCAAGGATCTTTTGAACCATTAGTCATGTATTTTGGTCTCTGCAATTCCCCAGCAACCTTCCAAACCATGATGAATGAGCTATTTGCAGACATGGAAGATACTGTAGTTGTCTACATTGACGACATCATGATTTTTATCAAAACAGATGACATAAAGGAACATGAGCAGATAGTTCTCAAGGTTCTTGCACACCTAGAGGAGAATGACTTATTCATCAAACCAGAAAAATGTCATTTTCACACCAAAGAAGTCAGATTCCTTGGTATGACAATAATGCCCGAAGGTATCAAAATGGATGATAATAAGGACAAGGCAATTACTGAATGGCCAACTCCAATCACAGTCCAAGGAGTTAGAAGCTTCTTAGGATTAGCCAACTTCTATCACCACTTTATTCAAGATTATACACAAGTTGCATGACCCTTAAATGATCTTACCAAGAAAGATACCCCTTTCTTATGGAAAGAACCACAGCAAGAAGTGTTTGACATGCTAAAGAGGAAATTCACCACTGCTCCTATTCTTGCTTTCCCAGACAATGATAAGAAGTTCTATCTAGAAACCAATGCATCTAATTTTGCAACTAGGGCTATTCTATCTATAGAACAAGATGGAAAATGGCATCCTGTCATATTCTCATCACACTTTATGCCACCAGAGGAATGTAACTTCCCAATTGCAGACAAAGAGATGCTAAGTGTTATCTGAAGTCTAGAACAATGGAGACACTATCTAGAAGGTGCAAAACAAGAATTTGAAATCTGGAATGACCATGCAAACCTTCAATGGTTTATGCAATGGCAAGATCTAAACAGACAACAAGCCAGATAGTCTTAGTATCTCTCTTGTTTCAATTTCAAATGGATCCATAAAGCCTGATCACAAATGGGAAAAGCCAATGCTCTCTCTTGAAGAGAAGATCACACAATAGAAACAGAAGATGACAATAAGCAAGTCTTAGTTATTTCCCCAGAACAAATAGCTGCCATATCAGTGCACTTAGCCACAGACAATGATGACATTCTAGAAAAGATAAAGAAAGCAACATGGAAAGTTCACAAATTAAAAGCTATTAAGCTTTGTAAGCAACATGGCATCTGCATAGAAAAAGACAAACTTCTATATGACAAGAACAACTGGATCTTTGTGCCAAATGATCAGGATCTTCACATGGAAATCATACATCTATATCATGACATCTCTGTAGCTAGACATCCAGGAATAGATCAAACTCTAGAACTGCTACAGCATAGCTATACTTGGCCTAGAATGCCTACACTTGTTAAAGATTACGTATCTCGTTGCAATAGATATGCACGATTCAAAGACATTAACACTGCACCTGCTGGAAAGCTACTATCATTGGAAATTCTGGATCTTCTATGGGAACACATCAGTGTAGACTTTATAACAGATTTCCCTGAATCAAATAGATTTGATTCAATTCTAGTGGCCATTGACCAATGCTCCAAAGAAGTCAAATTCATCCCCTGTACTAAATCTGTCAATGCCCTACAAACAGCTAGACTGTACCTCACACATGTATGGAAGCATCATGGACTTTCCAAAATAATATTTTCAGACCAAGGTCCACAGTTCGCATCACAAGTCATAAAAGACTTATGTAAATAGCTCAGCATTATACCTTAACTTTCTACTGCATATTACCCACAAACAGATGGACAAACAGAACATATGAATAGAGATCTACAACAATATTTCCAACTATTCACTGCGGAGAAACAACACAAATGGTCAAAATAGTTATCAATTGTGCAATTCTCATATAACTTGCAAAAGCAAACTTCTACCCAGAAAACTCCATTTAGTATTACTCACACATATGAACCAAAAATAGAAATAGAAGCTTACATATCTAAAGCACCTGCTGCTTTCTTATTCACTGATGAAATCAAACAAACCCTAAAAGAAACAAAAGAAAATCTAGAAAAAGCACAAAAACACATAAAAACTCAAGCAGATAAACATAGAATGGATGCTCTGCAATATAAACTAGGAGATAAAGTTTGGCATAGCACAGATGGCTTAAAACTCCCATGACCTTCAAAGAAGCTCTCGGAGAAATAGTTGGGCCTATACAAAATTATTGGCTTCAAAAGAAGCAATATGATTGAACTCCGACTCTCATGCACCATAAGAGTGCACAATGTGTTCAATATAGCCAAAATCAAACCATACAAGGAATAACTACTGGGACAACAAGCTGACAAACCAGAACCGGTACTAGTCACTGAAGATAGAGAGGATGAATATGATATTGACTACATCATCAATTTCTGATTGAGAGGGAAATGCTTTGAATTTCTAATACATTGGAAAGAATATGATAACATGAATAGAACATGAGAACCTCAATCACATCTTACTAATGCACCAGACACAATAAAGGAGTTCTATAAAAAGAACCCATTGGCTCTCTGTCTACTCCGCATAACT
The DNA here is from genome assembly GCA_038094055.1 of Chalciporus sphaerocephalus. Classification (NCBI taxonomy): domain Eukaryota; kingdom Fungi; phylum Basidiomycota; class Agaricomycetes; order Boletales; family Boletaceae; genus Chalciporus; species Chalciporus sphaerocephalus. The sequence goes on along the minus strand of JBBPTH010000027.1, from coordinate 272,548 downwards.
CAGGTTGACTTTGAAAAGCTGTTCAAACCTTACAAAAACTTCATAGTGACTGCTATAGATGACAGCTTATATAATTATTATGAAGCAGTATAAAAGAACCCCTGCTACAACCTGACCATATATCAATCTGCCTCTCTCCTAGCCACTAGTTGAGCCTCACTTCTAGCAATCTCCTACTAACCTCAAACTCTATCTCTTAACCCCACCATCACCCTTCATGTCTGCCTTCCTCAACTCCTTCACCCAATACCATGCTAATGCCATCATCAATGACTACCTCGCCCACAATCTCAACACCGCCCACATCAACATGCCAGTACACCCTGCACACTTAGCACCTGTTCTATGGTCATGGATCGACTTCAGTCTCCTGATTACATATATGGTGTCAATATTCATGCTCTGTGTTGTACTCATCAAGAACAGCACATTATTTGTCATTGGCATATTTACTCTAGGGAGTATCATCTCCTTATTCTCCAGGCTTATGGTATGGTCTTACGTGCATGGCACAATCCAGGATGGCAAGGGTATAACCCTAGAAATAATGCGTGACACCACTAATAGTTGCAATACCTTCAAAGGGTTTAGCATCATAATGCCAGACAAGTACTGGATTGAGCAAGAAGGCTATAGCTATGAAGTCTACTCCTGCGACTTCAGAGCCAGAGAAAAAGAGCAGCATGACGCTCTTATGGAATGGACCTTACCAGTTCACCAGAAGAACGAGGCAGAGGCCGAGAATATCAATGCCTGGGCTGGATTCCCAACTTGGGAAGAAGGTGAAGAAGCTGCAGATAATGAAAACGGTAATGACAATGCTACTGTTCATAGTGATACCAATCTCACTACTGCCAACAGCTTCATAGTGGTCTACAACTTCGAGGCCTGATGAAGAAAGGTCGTGATTGCCTGGAATACAATCCATAGAGAGAGGGTAGTGTTACAAATGGTATATTTCTTACCTTTCTTATCCTACACTTTTACTTACTTGTCTATGCTTTCACTTGACTCAGCTTTACTTTTGGACTTATTCAAAAATCTTGTACAATAGTCATGTGACTTAATCACGTGACATGGACTACTCTTCCACTTACTCATATATGCTTACTCCTGATTACTCATTCTTGGTTATTTTTCTTACTAAGATTGCTGTGCTGCAGTCAATCATTACTTATCATTTCTATTGTTCTTACTCAGCTTACTACACAAGGCTATGCATTGCTGTGCATTGCTGTATGCTCTACTTTTGCTATTGGCTAGTAGTTAAGGTTCATATCAAATAGGTACAAATACACCAATAGTATATAAACCAGGAGTCTGAAGGGCATTCTCTCTTAGTCTTGTTCTCCTGGAGTTCTCCTCATCAGCTCTCCACTTGCCTGACTACTCTATTGTTCTAATTCAAGCACTTCAGTGCTCTAGGTGAGTTGTTGAGTGTTTCAAATAGTGTATGTCTCTCTTATCACTTATCTCTTAAGGTTATGGGTATTTCCTTTACTAGTAGATAAGAACCAAACATGTACATACAGACCTCCAAGAGCTAAGCTGGATATCCTCCAGTTTAGTTCACTTGGTCTTTTCTCCAAAGTCCAACTATCCTATCTCAGTCCTCCCCTTCCTTCTATTTGAGTAGCACCTGATTGTCTTAGGACTTTTAAGTATTTCAATTATAGTGACATTATGTCATGTGACCAGTTCTAGACTATGAGATAAAAGATAAGTAATAAGATAAGATTGTATCTTATCTAATTGGACTTGAAAACAAAAAAGTAAAGAAAGATAGGGGTTAAATAAGCATTCATAACAGTTTGCTTCTCTCTCAGGCCAGTCTGAGTGACAGATGGAAATACATCAGTGAGTTGCAGTCATCTCCATGTATGACAAGCTATTTTGATGTTCACTCTGTGGCCATTCAAGCTGGTATGTATTCTATAGATAAAGGTAAGCATGTTTGGAAATCTTCCACCATTAGAGCATGAATATTCCTTGGCCAAATAGGTGATGTCAATGTGCTTGAATGATGAGAAATCAGATACAATATATGTGATAAATTGAAAAAGCTACTCACAAAAAATTAAATTATAGTGTGTGTTTTTTTAGAATGAATTATATGTCTAGCTCCATGCAGTTCAGGTTTTGTTAACTAAAAGTCGGTCAGCCTGATAATATTACCATACCAGATGGGAGACAACTCACCATGTCATCGGGAGTGCTAGAACATAGTAGACAATGGGCTTGAGTGGCTAAGTTGGCCCTGCCTGTGGACTTCAAGCTGAACTACAGTTTTGTTTCTGTAAGACACTTCACATGTGGCGGGTCCTGTACATAAATGATTGCAGCCGAAACCGTGGTGGATTTGAACTCTTTGCCTTCTGACCCACTCCACTACAAAAGGTACCTTTTATGTAGACAATCCGATCGTTGCTTGTAAAGTTAGCCGTGGAATTTTCGGTACCAGAAGGGTGTCTGGCTAGCTTTCCGGAAACCTGGTATTGTGTTGAGCTCAGTTGGCGAGCTGCGCTCGTTGGGCCATGGACAGCTTCTCCAGAGTCATCGGGATCAGCCACCGCGTGCAGACCAGCTTGGTATGCATGTAACTGTTAATAAAGCTAGCAATTTGGAGTGGTTGGGTCCCTCGGTATGTCAATATCACCAACGGTTGGTAGCCAAGGTCCTCTGCAGCAAAGCCATGTAGTAACTACAATACCATTGACTTAGCAGGGTGAACTGGTATGGCTCGGAGCGGTTTGCCACGAGTCCACGGGGCCCCCGATCGAGATCCTTCAAGGTGTCATGACCTGTAGTCCGATACTTGTTTGTCTGTTCAATTTCTAAATGGTGTCGTGTCGAAACGGAACCGAAAGGTAAGGAGGTCCACTATATTTTCGACCAAGTTCTCAGTGTCTTAGAACTCAGCTGCAATTACATACTACTACTACAGGCTCAACGTTGATGATGTCCTCAGAGTCCAGGCGTTTCAAATCCACGTCTCGATTCGAAGCAGGGGCACTTATCACATAAGGTGCGTGTCATATTAGTCGCAGGAACAAACAGTTGGTATCTTTTCAAGCACCTGCGATCCGTTCAAATCGCAATCTGTGACCCAAGCGCACAACGCCCTCTTTTCCCAACATAGTTTATCTTCCTGTAGCTGTTTCACTCACCTGAGGCCAGTCAGCCCTTACCTCATTTCGGGTCACTCGTGGGTAGATCTCCAAGTAAATCAGTACTTATCGGGGCCCAATCAAGAAATATGGTATAGCAGATAAGCTCAAGCTAAGAAACAAATGGAAGTCTCGACCCACGCGACCTGACACGCGACGATTCTTCGGGAGGCACCCTCGAACTTGGGTCTCCTGATCTCATTGAGTCATGGCACAGTTGCCGTGACCCCGTTTTGAACAACTAGGTAAGTACATCTTACGCTTCTTCGTGTTCAATGCGCGTGAACTATTGCATTTACCTCTTCGCACAGCTTTCTGGTCTCGTTTGAAGGATTCATCCGATTCATAACCCAGTCCATGGGGTTGCTGCATCATACCTCGAGCCGTGTATTTAAACTCCATCTCTTTGTGTCTTAGTTCTTCGGAGGACCCACTATGATCTCTCTCTTTGTGGCTGCCGGGATTACTGCCCTCGTTCTCGCTTACATGTTGATATATCGTGTTACTCGTCCATCCCTGTCCAACATTCGTGGTCCAAAGTCTCCCTCATTCGTCGTCGGCAGGTTGCTCTCATACTTCTGCTAGCTAGTTTGCTGATATGTTGCGTAGGAAACTTGCTTGAGCTCTTCCAACGTCCCGTTGGAGAAGCTGATTTTAAGTGGCAAAATCTCTATGGTGATGTTGTTCGTTTTAAAACCGTCTTCAATGTAAGGCTACACAACGCCGACATCGCGCCGACCCTGACTAGGTTTCTTATTTCAACCCTAGGGCGACCAGCTTCTTGTCTCGGATCCAAAGGCTCTCCAATGGATATTCAACACATCTGCCTACCGTTATCCGAAGCAACCCAACCTCCGTGTAATCTCACGAATGCTCAATGGAAAGGGAGTTGTCTGGGCAGATGGCGAGGACCACAAACGACAGAGGAGGGTTTTACTTCCCGGATTTGGTGGCCCAGAATCTAAAGCATTCGTCACTGTCTTCAAGGGATGCGCCGAGTCTGTAAGTGACGGAATAAATCCCACTCCTTTTCATTCACCCAGTTTGGTATCCCTAAAGATGAGCTCGAAATGGGTTGAGATTATCGAGAACAGCGACGATCGCAGAGTTGTCCTCAACATCCCATCTTGGCTGTCACGAGCCACCCTTGATGCAATCGGACAAGCCGCATTCGACGTCCAATTCGGGAGCGTTGAAAACGACGAGCACCCCTTGGCGAAGAAATATAACAGTATGATGACGGTCATCTACTACTCATCCTACGACTGCCATGTGACGTCGCCTTCCCATGAGCGATATTTTTGGGCATCCTTCGTCGCAGCAAATATTCATACAGGCAGCTTCCAAGTACCTTCCTGTTTGGATGCTCGAGCGAATGACAGATCAGGGCTCACACCCTCGTCTTGAGCGTGCACGTGACGTGAAGAGGATGACCACCAGTGTGGCCAAGGAACTAGTACGGGAGAAGGCGGAGGCGTTACTACAAGGAAATGGTGGTCGAGATATCTTCAGCTTGCTTGGTGAGTGTCCGAGTTGGTACCCGGCGGCATTGCTCACACTCCCTTAGTCAAGGCAAACATGGCCAGTGATGCAAAGAACAAGTTGTCGGAGGAGGAGCTTCTATCACAGATGCGGACGATTTTGTTTGCTGGACATGAAACGACCTCGAACTCTCTAAGCTGGATTCTGTTGGAGCTCGCACGACGCCCCGATATTCAGTCTAGGTTGCGTAATGAGATCAGGATGACTGAGGCAACTATCCGTGCACGCGGCGATTTACAATTTACAGCGGCTGATTTTGATGCTATGTCATATACGACTGCCGTGATCAAGGTGCTGTGCTTTATGCTATATTTTACTTTATGATGTCCACACTTATTGTTGTATGCGTGTTCTCACAGGAAGGGTTGAGATATCACCCCGTAGTACCCCATATCCACCGATTGGCTGATAGGGACGACGTTCTTCCGCTTTCTCATCCAATCACCACTAAATCTGGAGAGCTGATCAACGAGGTGATGGTTCCTAAAGGAACTCGCATTGTAACCTCTCTCTGTGCATACAATCGGTGAGTTATGCTGTTAATACATAGCTTGTTTGGTTAACGAGTGTTCTACCGCAATACGGAGCTCTGGGGTGAGGATGCACATGAATTCAACCCTGATCGTTGGTTCGAAGGAGTGGCTAATGAGAAGAAGGCTATTTCCGTCGGTGTCTACTCGAACTTGAGGGGCTTCTCTTCTGTGCTATATGAGAGACTACATTGACACCTTTTTGTTAAATGTAGGATGACGTTTATAAGTGGCACCCGCGCTTGTTTGGGCTGGCGCTTCGCGTAAGTGACCAATCCATCTCTAACAGAAGTCACTGATTAATTATGGCAAATGTCGTTTTGAAACAGCGTTCTCGAGATTCAAGCATTCCTCGTGGAAACTATCGGCAAGTTCGAATTCGCGATGACCGATAAAGCCACGCAAGTTCGTCGTGAACCATCGGTCATCATGGTGCCGATAGTTGAGGGTGAACTCGACCGCGGTGCACAACTTCCGTTGAAGGTGTCGATCGCCTCGTGAGACACTGTCTTCTATGTCAGGAAATAGAGATTTGTCAGAGGTGTCATCTTCTGATGTCTCCTCACGTTGTCAACTTGTCATGGTACGAAAGGATGAAATTTCTCAATATCCTGTATCGAAGCCTCGAAATCAATGTATCAATGGCTGTGGCACGTACTGTTTGTTGATAGATCGGTCAGTTGTGCGACGTGCTTTAACAGACAATGATGCTTCGACCAATGAAACAATGGACGAGTGTAAGTGCGTGATCTTTGGCGAAACTGGGCGTACGTATCATACGATGGGGGGTCACAATGATGGAAGAGTAGCTATGCTCTACCTGAGAGGACAAATACGAAGTTCTGAATTCAAATCCCAGTCGTAATTTACCTTCCCCGCCCAAACAATGGACATTTTCCGTAGTAATTGGTCCAGTCGTTGCTACAAAACCGAGCTGTATCCCAGTGTCGACCTTGCTTCTTGGAAGGTTTGAACCGGGGGACAGACTCCGCCCAGCTCTCTGGAGGAGGGGCTTACCGCGGTTTTTCTTTTGAGTAATTGACAACTTGCCCATCGTTCAAGACATCGGGTTCCCACCCATCTTGTGACGCAGCCTTGGAGCACTCCTTTGCCCACCTATTGATATCCTCCGCCCATGTTGTATTGTCCGACAAGGCGGCTGAGTCCGCAGCTTCGATAGCATCATTCCCCTTGGAGTCGGAAGCTTGTGACTCGACAGAATCTTGTTGGTCTTCAGGATCCTGATTCACCGATTGAGTGGGGTTGCTATCTTCGGATACACTTTGGTGACCCTCATCATCTTCTTGGGATGGTAGGGGACCTCCACTGTCCCTGTTGAACGGCGGCCGCGAGGAAGTTTGGTCCGTACTATCGCAGGAGTCGCAACATTCTGAATCAGCATGTCCCCACCCAACCCAGTAATTATATAACAGGGCAGTCAGGGAGATCCTCAGATTAGCCTCACATATATCATGAGCTATGGCTGAAAGAATGCTTGGGATCGTCAGTCGAGGTGAAGCAAGGATTTTTGGACCCAAGTTGACGACTACGAATTGAGGTTGAATGTGACTGGTCAATGGACCAACAACGGGGAAGGAAGGGTGGGACATCGTATGGATCGATTCTTTCTCAGACCCATTGAAGCGAGAAATGGGCTCCTTGAGCTCTGGCTTAGCCAATACGTGATAATTGAATAATTCTCGGTTTGCGAATAGCTGGAAAAAAGTCAGCACGTTACAGTCTTCTCTGTGAGAGACGAACCGTGTTTATATCCACTTTGTCAGCACTAAAGCCGCTGCTATTTGTGGTGAAGGTTTCCAGTTTTATCAAATCTTCCAATGTCGGGATCAAGACGAACTTCCTTAGGTCAAATAGGTGTTCACAATCCGCTTGGACTATTAGGTATAGAACCCAGGACACAATAAACTAGTAATGCCACTCACGAAAAATCATATTATAGCATGAATCAACATCGAACTTATTAGGTGCCCAGCCCCACACACGTTCGAGCTTCGTTAACTAGAAACCAGTCAGCACATCGTTAGCACATAGTATACAGAAAGGATATCATTTACTACTTTATTGGGTGTGTCTGGAGTTACCAGATGACAGGCCGGAACGGCATTTGAGTCGGGGCACCTAGTCAAGAGGCAGGTTCCCCTCACAGGATCGGCTTTGCGGGCAAATAAATTTTGACGTGAATACACCGATTCAACTTGTACCGCCTCGCGACGACTTGAGTTCGGAGTAAATGTGTCGGGGACATCCTCCACAGGTACAGCATGACACAGACTGTTCATCACTGGCATCTTCTTTCCACAGTCGTTCCTGGCAGGTTGATGTTGTCCAGGTACAAGTATCTCGGAAATGTGTTAGTAGCCATGTTCGCGCCGTACCACCATTTCACGATTGTAACCGAGGTTCCTGACCAATTCAACCTTCTTCCAGTGCCCCCTTCAATAGTTGTCGTACAGAAAGAACAAAATTAAATATCGAAATGTTGGTGTGGATAAAACAACTTCAGGTTTGATGCTAGTATCGATGGTTAACGTATAACAAGAAACAATGTAGCAGGAGGACCTCGGCTGAAAAGATTGACATGTTGGTAGTACAAACTCGGACAAGACGAGATAGTCGTCAACGGTACGGATTTACAAAGTTATACAGTGGTATCTATGAACACAACTCCTCCAATTCAAGTCGCAATCTACATTCCCCATCCAAACAAGGGACGCTCTCCATAGTAAATGACCCAGTCGTTGCTACAAAACCGGGTCGTGTCCCAGTATTTTCCCTGCTTCTTGGAAGGTTTGAAACGGGGGACGGACACCGCCCAGCTCTCTGGAGGAGGGGCATACCGCGGTTTTTCTTTTGAGTAACTGGCAACTTGCATCGTTGACGATATTGGGCTCCCACCCATCTTGTGACGCAACCTCAGAGCACTCCTTTGCCCACCCGCTGATGTCATCCACCCATGTTGTATCATCCGACAGGGCAGAGCCCACAGCCTCAAGAGCGTCGTCCGCTCAGACTCGGGAGCTAGTGACTCGACAGAATCTTGTTGTTCTTCGGAATTCTGATTTTTCGATTGAACGGGATCGCTATCTCCGGACACACTGGAGTGGCCACCATTGTCTCCTTGGGATGGCTGGGGACCTCCACTACCCCTGTTCCACGGTGGTCGAGAAGAGCCCTGATTTGAATTTCTGTCGGAGTTGCGACTTTCTGACTTATTATCTCTCTGAGCCATCCATAAATCGTATAACAGATTGATCGTTAAGATCCTGGAACGAGAAATACCATATTCGCTATGGGAGACGGCCGCAAGAGTAATCCCTAGTCCAGGTCTAGCAATGAGTTTCGGAGCAGAGTTGAGGACTACGAAGTGAGGTTGAACGTGACTAGTCAATGGACCAAGGTCGGCAAAGGGAGGACGGTGCATCGTATGATGAGCCTCTTTTCCAGGTCCATCGAATCGACAGATGGGCTCCATAAGTTCTGGGATAGCCAAGAGGTGATATTCGAATGATTGACGATCATTCCATACCTGAAAAAACACGTCAGCGTGTCGTAGGTGTCTCCGTGTGCACCGTGTTTATGTCTACTTTGTCTGCGTTTAAGTCGCTGTTATTATAGGTAAAGGTCTCTAGTCTTTCTAGATCTTCCATTGTCGGGATCAACATGAGCTTACCGAGGTTGAATAGATGATGCCAGTCCGCTCGGACTAAGAGGAATAAGATATAAGGCATGATAAAGCGGTAGCAATGCCACTCACGAAAAAAGAGATTATAGCGCGTATCAACGTTTAATGTGTTACGTGCCCAGCCCCACGACAGTTCAAGCTTCGTTAATATGGTGCCTGGTGTGCTCGAAGCTAGTAAATGGCAGGTCTCAACAGGCTCGGCACGCCTAGTCAGGAGGCATATTCCCCCACCAGGATCTTCTTTGCGTGCGAATTGTTTCTGCCCTGCGGATGTCGATGCCCCAGGTCTCTTGCGCTCCTTCGGAGTGTGACCAGAGAGATGTTCCGAGACATGGTGCACAGCATCATCCTCAGGAACAGAGCCAAGGTAATTGTTGATTTCGTCAGCCCTATTCTTTGCTGAACGACTGGGGTTCCTGCGAGTCTCCATATCTTCGGGGGTTGACTCCGGTTCTTCAGCTTCAGCCATAGTGGAACACTCTTAAGTGGTTTATTAGCACTGCCACCAATTGTTCAACCATCGATTGTACCCGACGAAGCGCAAATCGATGATCTACAGCAAGTACACTACTATAGACACGACGTCAAACCAACAAGCCTGCGAATTGTAAGCACAATGGAAATCTGACTGAATTCCCCCGCATTGACATCCAGACTAGGCATTTTCAGGTCGTGTATTGCCTCATTTTGCTAGACAGGGTACTCCGCCAAAAACACCGACGTGACGGCGAACCAAGGGGTCACTGTCTTGGAACAAAACAACCAACATATGGAGTGAGGTCCTGTGCAATATCTGAGTCACTTCTCCTAGCCATGTGGTTTCATCGCGTGTGGAACCACTGACATTGGGGGTGGTTTTTTTTTTTTTTTGAGGGTGCAACAGTCAGTATCCCCGAAAGACACGAAATCGGATCTAAAGAACCGGTTCCCGCGAAGAAAAAATGTCGAGAAATAGCCTGTAAGAATGCCTGTTATGTGGTGAGTGTCATGCTGCACCACTCTCATCAAAATGGTGACCCTGCCGGTGGACATCCGTGCACCAAAACGAAGTCTCACAACCTGTTATCATGCCTCGCTGGGTAGTTCTTCATTGTTCTGTCATCCGATCTGATCAGCGTACAATACGCGCGGAGGACCGTCGAACTGAAAACCCCAACGCGCAGGATGTCGAGGCATATACTGAAACTGCCCCCGAGCCGTTTCTAAGCAAAGGCGAACCTCGGATGGAATCAGACCGGTCGTTCCTCATGAATTTCTCATGGTCGGCGATACCACCCCCGAACCTTAGCAGAGTGAAGTAAGGATGGAACATCTTCCAGCTTCTTGGCATTCAATGAATAATTACGATCCCAGCCTCCTTCGTACGCCTGCTGAAGCACAATTGTTGAACGTACTAGATGTTACCTATACGTGAGATAGTAGTTTACCTTATCAGTGTACACTACTTAGTTCATACTCAGTTTGTCTGAGTTATAATAGCTCTTTTACTGCTACCATATCTGTGTCTGCTAAGCTTAAAGACAAAGTAAGTACACAGCTTCCTCTGTGTAGTTCTGTGCTATGGTAGTTGGGGTTTTACCCCCCTCTACCTTTCAACAACAATCTTGCCCAATTGAATGCTTGCCACTTCAACCAACTCTATGTCATTTATCTCAAATTCTCTGTCACTGGGAAATTCTAGAATCGAAAGAACTTGCTATTTTTCTGGATTCATGTCTGAGATATGGATGGTGCTAGTTGTTTTGCTTAGTTGGACAGTCCCTCTGTCAGAAATGAATAATAACACAGATCAAAGGAATCCAGCTGCTGTGAATGCAATATTGGAATTGATGGATGATTCACAATGAGATATATCCCATGCAGCCCAAGGATAGAAGCCTGACATCATTTGAAAGATCAACATGCTGATGTTATGAACCCAGAAGTAGATAGTCTGTATATCTTGCCAGTAGGCAAATAGAGCATCCAGAATAAGCAGAAACTATAGGAGGCACTGGATCCAGAGGATAGTCCATAGGTATATCTTGTTCATGAGCATAGTTGGATGGCCCTGCTTCATTTTCAATCTGACAAAATTAGAGTACTCAAAAGGAGGTGTAAATATGGAATATGAATATGCTCACCAAAATACCTTTGGGATCAATGTTATCATGAAAGATTGGCATGTCTTGTGAAGGTATTTCAGGTTCAGGAGACTGGTGCTCATCTGGCAAAACACCTTGATGCAGGGAGTCATGATGGTTCTTATTTTGGCCCATTACTGTTTTCAGGCATTTTCTGGTATGACATTGAGTGACATTTGATGTCTACTCAGAGTAAGTTTGGCATCTGGCTTCATGAGCATGGAGTCTCTTCTGTGTTGGAAATTGCTTCTGACAGGCAAGGCATAGGTGAAGATGGTCCATGGGAGTCAAGCAAGTTGTTTGATTGATATGCATACATGGAGCATTTATTGTCCTGAATATATGGTACTACAGAGGAAAAGCATAGTCTATTACCTGCAATATGAATTAAGAAGGATATTTAGACTGATAAACAAATGGATACTCACAATCTACATATAATCCCAGGGGTGAGTGATTGAGTGATTAAGCTGCAGGTGAGCATAGTGAGGAGAGAGTTGCACCAATACTGACACTACAATCTCCAACACTTATCCCCACTTATCAAATTTTGGACCTTGATCTGCTACCACTACCATGGCTCCTGCTCAACATGTTGATGGCAACTCAGAAAAGCCTATCAAGTAAGTATTTTTATAAGCTTATACACTTTGGAGTAACTAACTTTGATTTCAAAGATCTGGGAAGTCCAAGAAGGGTGATGACCCCTATGCCCTTGCTGGACATACCATTGCTCGTTGCATTGACCTCTGGTGTGAAGTTGATAAGGTAATCAAGACCGTTCGTCTTCTGCAACAAGATGAAGCAAGTAAACTTGGAGAACTTGATGAGGATGACATTGCGAGAGAAGTGCGTGAGGGATGCTTGCAAAAAATATATGTACTGGCGCACCCTTTAGACAATTATGCGTCTACTAAAATCTTGATGATTCTATAGTATGAAACACTCAACAACTCACCTAGAGCGCTGAAGTGCTTGTGTCAGAACAATAGAGGTAGTCAGGCAAGTGGAGAGCTGATGAGAAGAACTCCAGGAGAACAAGACTGAGGGGGACGCCCTTCAGACTCCTGGTTTATATACTATTGGTGTGTTTGTACCTATTTGATATAAACCTTAACTACTGGCCAATAGCAAAAGTAGAGCGTACAGTAATGCGCAGTAAGCATAGCTTTGCACAGTAAGCTGAGTAAGAACAATAGAAATGATGAGTAAGGATTGACTGCGGTGCAGCAATCTTAGTAAGAAAAGTAATCAAGAATGAGTAATCAAGAGTAAGCATATATGAGTAAGCGGAGAGATAGTCCATGTCACGTGACAAGTATCAGGTGATCAGGTCAGGTGATCAAGTCACGTGACTATTGTACAAGATATTCGACTAAGTCCAAAAGTAAAGCTGAGTCAAGTGAAAGCGTAGTGAAGTAAGTAAAAGTGTAGGATAAGAAAGGTAAGAAATATACCGTTTGTAACACTACCCCCTCTCTATGGATTGCATTCCAGGCAATCACGACCTTTCTTCGTTATGCCTCGAAATTGTAAACTGCTATGAAGCTGTTGGCAGTAGTGAGATTGGTATCACTATGAACAGTAGCGCTGTCATTACCGTTTTCTTCATCTGCGGCATCTCCCGCATCGCTCCATGTTGGATGGAAGCCAGACCAACCATTGAGGTCATTAGCTGCTGCCTCTGCCTCATTCTTTTGGCAAACTGGTAAGGTTCTTTCTATTAGAGCGTCGTGCTGCTCTTTTTCCCTAGCTCTGAAGTCACAAGAGTAGACTTCATAGCTGTATCCTTCTTGCTCGATCCAGTACTTGTCTGGCATCGTGACGCTAAATCCCTTGAAAGTGCTGTGACCGTTAGTGTTGTCGCGCATTATTTCTAGGGTTATACCCTTGCCGTCCCCGATTTCGCCATGCACGTAGTATAATGTCATAAGCGCGAAGGATAAGGAGATGATACTCCCTAGGGTAAAGATGCCTATGATGAATAATGTGCTGTTCTCGATCAGAACAACACAGAGAGCGAATATCGACACCATATATGTGATCAGGAGACCGAAGTCGATCCATGACCACGGTACGGGTACCAGGGGAGTGGGGCGAGCTGGTGTGTCGATATTGCCGACGTTGGCGTGGTTGGCAAGATAGTCGTCGATGATGGCGTTAGCGTGGAATTGGGTGAAGGAGTTGGGGAAAGCAGACATGAAGGGTGGTGGTGGGGTTGTAGAGATGGTGATGGAAGTTGCTGGAAGAGGTATTAGGAGCGGGGCTCGACTAATGACTGGGAGGAGAGGCGAATTCTGGTCTGTTCAGGCTAAAACAGCAAGTCTTTTATACTGCTTCATGATGATTATATAAGCTGTCTTCCGCAGCAGTTGCTGTGAAGTTTTCGTAAGGTTTGAACAGCTTTTTGAAATCAACCTGAGTCATGCGGAGCAGACGGGGAGCCAATGGATTCTTTTTATAGAATTTCTTTATTGCGTCCGGCACGTTAGCGAGATTCGATCGGGGTTCCCATGTTCTATCCGTTTCATCGTATCCTTTCCAGTGAATTAGGAATTCGAGTCATTTTCCTCTCAATCTGGAGTCCACTATGTAGTCAACTTCGTATTCATCATCTCAATCTTCAGTGACTAGCACTGGCCCTGGTTTGTTAGCCTGCTGTCCGGGTAATCGTTCCTTGTAAGGTTTGACTTTGGCTATATTGAACACGTTGTGCACTCTCATGGTGCATGGGAGTCGGAGTTCAATTGCATTGCTTCCTTTGAAGCTAATAATTTCATATGGTCCTAACCATTTCTCCGAGAGCTTCTTTGAAGGTCGTGGGAGTTTTAGGCCATCTGTGCTGAGCCAAACCTTGTCTCCTACTTTGTATTGCGGAGCGTCTGCTCTATGTTTATCTGCTTGGATTTTCATATGTTTTTGTGTCTTTTCTAGATTTTCTTTTGTGTCTTTTAGGGTTTGTTCGATTTCATCAGCGAGTAAAGATGCAGCGGGTGCTTTAGTCGTGTGATTTTCTATGCCTATTTTTGGTTCATATGTGTGAGTAATGCTAAATGGGGTTTTCTGTGTAGAAGTTTGCTTTTTCGAGTTATACGAGAATTGTGCAATGGGTAGCCATTCTGACCATTCGTGTTGTTTTTCAGCGGTGAATAGTCGGAGATATTGTTGTAGATCTCTATTCATACATTCTGTTTGTCCGTCTGTTTGCGGATGGCGTGCGGTAGAGAGTTTAGGCGTAATGCCAAGGCGTTTGCATAAGTCCTTCATGACTTGTGATGCGAATTGTGGCCCTCGGTCCGAAACTATTGTTTTGGGAAGTCCGTGATGCTTCCATACATGTGTGAGATACAGTCTAGCTGTTTGTAGGGCATTGACAGATTTAATACAGGGGATGAATTCGACTTCTTTGGAGAATCGATCAACAACCACTAGGATTGAGTTGAATCCATTTGATTCAGGGAAATCTGTCATGAAATCTGCACTGATGTGTTCCCATGGAAGATCCGGAATTTCCAATGGTAGTAGCTTTCCAGCAGGTGCAGTGTTGATGCCTTTGAAACGTGCGCATCTATCACAACGAGATACGTAATCTTTGACAAGTGTGGGCATTCCAGGCCAGGTATAGCTACGCTGTAGCAGTTCTAGGGTTCGATCTATTCCTGGATGTCCAGCTACAGGAATGTCATGATGTAGGCATATAATTTCCATGCGAAGATCCTGATCATTCGGCACGAAGATCCGATTTTTCTTGTCATAGAGAAGTTCGTTCTTTTCTGTGCAGATACCATGTTGCTTGCAAAGCTTAATGGCTTCTGATTCGCGAACTTTCCATGTTGCTTTCTTTATCTTTTCTAGAATGCCGTCATTATCTGTGGCTATGTGCACTGATATAGCGGCTATTTGTTCTGGAGGGATGACTAAGACTTGCTTATTGTCATCTTCAATTCCTTTTGCGTGATCTTCTCTTCGAGAAAGAGCATCAGCTTTTCCCATTTGTGATCCGGCTTTATGGATCCATTTGAAATTGAAACGAGAGAGATACTGTGACCATCTGGCTTGTCGTCTGTTTAGATCTTGCTGTTGCATAAACCATTGAAGGTTCGCGTGGTCGTTCCAAATTTCAAATTCCTGTTTTGCACCTTCTAGATAATGTCTCCATTGTTCTAGACTTCGGATAACGCTCAGCATTTCCTTGTCTGCGATTGGGTAGTTACGTTCTTCTGGAGACATAGAGTGTGATGAGAATGCAATAGGATGCCATATGCCATCTTGTTCTATAGATAGAACGGCACCAGTTGCAAAATTAGATGCATCGGTTTCTAGGTGGAATTTCTTGTCATTGTCTGAGAATGCAAGAATGGGAGCCGTGGTGAATTTTCCTTTTAGCGTGTCAAACGCTTCTTGTTGTGGTTCCTTCCATGAGAAAGGAGTGTCTTTCTTGGTAAGATCATTCAGGGGTCGTGCGACTTGCGCGTAATCCTAAATGAAGCGGCGATAGAAGTTTGCTAATCCTAAGAAGCTTCTAACTCCTCGGACTGTAGTCGGAGTTGGCCATTCGGTAATTGCCTTTACTTTGTTATTATCCATTTTGATACCTTGCGGAGTTATTGTCATGCCCAGGAATTCAACTTCTTTGGTGTGAAAGTGACACTTTTCCGGTTTGACGAATAGGTCATTCTCTTCTAGGCGTGAGAGGACTTTGAGAACTATTTTGGCGTGTTCCTTTATGTCATCTGTCTTTGTAAAGATCAAGATGTCATCAATGTAGACAACTACAGCGTCTTCCATATCTGCAAATAATTCGTTCATCATTGTTTGGAAGGTTGCTGGGGAGTTGCAGAGACCAAAATACATGACTAGTGGTTCGAAAGATCCTCTGTGGCAAACGAAAGCGGCTTTCCATTCATCGCCTTCTTTGATTCGGATATTGTTGTAACCCCATCTGAGATCCATCTTGGTAAATAGTTTAGCTCCTTTTAGCTTATCGACCAATTGGGAAATCAGAGGTAGCGGGTAATTGTTTTTCACTGTGTGTTCATTGAGATATCGGTAATCCTGTACCATGCGCTTCTTTCCATCTTTCTTTGGAACAAAGAACACAGGAGATGTCTGTGGGGATGTAGAGCGGCGGATGTATCCCTTTTGGAGTTGATCGTCAATGAACGCACTGACTTCTTCTTGTTCCTGTGGAGATAGAGGGATCAATCGGCCTTTCTTTGGCACGAAAGATTCTTTGAGATCTATGGCATGATCCCATGGTTTACGTGTGGGCATACGCTCGGATTCTTTCTTCTTGAAAAGGTGGATGAACTTGTGATAAAATTGGGGAACAAGTTCTTCCGGGGTTTTCTCTGGTAATTTACCCTTTTCAGGAGTTTCTTTCTTGAGCGCGTAGACGTGATTTAATGCCACACGTTCTTGTTCTTCTATCTGCCGTGAGAACGAAGATTTCTGTTGGAGATCTCGACAAGTCCATGGACAGCGTGTCATGGATACTTTGCCTCGTGACCAATCTATTTCCGGATTATGGTTCTTTAGCCATGTGTATCCTAGAATAACCTGATTCTTTCCAAGATTGGTTACTTCAGCTGTTGTCTTCTCACGATGTCCTTGGTAGTCGATGATTATTTCTGCATAGTGTGTGATGTCTCCTGCGGAGTTTCTACTTCCGTCGACATTGTACACTGCTAGTTGGTGCCTGAGAGGCGAAAGGGGTAATTTGAGCTTCTTGGCCCAAGATTTGTCGATGAAAATAGTGTTAGCACCTGAGTCCAGCAGGGCTTCTGCGGGTGTGAACTGTTTGCTATTAATAGGTGCTATGCTGATGGATAGGGTAATCTCTCTGGAATTGTTCCCACGAATACGGATTTGGTCTGGGATTTCGTTGTCTATTGTTTTAACGGAATTAAGCACCGGTTTCAAGTCCCGGCCGAGCTCACTTGAATGAGACCCCGTTAGACTATTGTTAGATTGTTTCTTGTTAGCTTTGGCGATCTGGACACCCAGTTTGTCTAGATCGCTTTGGCTTTTCCCTTTCCTTCTTCCTCTGTTTCAAGGAAGGAAGCCTTTATCTCGTCGAATTCCAATTGTGAATCGTGAGATTCTTCAGGGTCTGAGTTCAAGGTTTGGGCTTGGCGTGTGCTCTTTCCTTTGTAGTTCCTACAATTGTTCTTGTGTTCACCTCGTGACTATCCACAGTTTCGGCAGCGTGTAGAGGGTTGTTTACAATCACGTGCGAGGTGTGGACCAAGACAATTATAGCATTTGCCTCTTAAGGAAGTTCTATTTGCAGCACCAATGTCCATGGGTGCGCCTCGTCCTGGTTGTATTCCATATTCAGTGAACCTATGCTGAGGTGGCGGGCGTGGGTTATTCTGGTATGAAGTGCTCCCAGAATAGGATTGGAACGGATTTCCTGTGGATCGTTCTAATCTCATTCTTTCATATTCCTTTCCAATGGTTACGTAGTCATCTAGGAGTTCTTGCACAGTGTTGGCCCAGGTCATATTTAGGGCTTGTTGTTGATAAATGCGGAAGTCAACTGCCTTTCTTAGTATGATTAGACCGTGCTCTTCTGAGATTCCTGATTCTTGGAAAAGGATGATGAAGAGCTGTGAGAACGAATGGATATCCATGGATCCTTGTTTGAGAACTTCTAGCTTCTTCAAACTTTCGTGCACTAGAACCTCTATCTGGAAGAAGCCTCGGACTTTGGCTTCTAATTCGGTTAAAGTTAGCCAGGCAGCGTCTCCTGGGGGAACTGGAGGTGTTCCTACTGGAATTGCAGAGTTCCTTTCACATGATTCTAATGTTAGGAGTGCGAACCTGGATGCTTTTCCATTCATCCGTGAGAGAATTGCCACGGTGCGGAGTTGATTTGTGTCCCAAGTTTGTTGAGCAGCCCATAGCTTGGTTCGGAGCCACCATAAGCGGAAGGCGGGGCGGTTTCCATCCCAATAGCCTGGGTCTGCAATCTTCTTAGTAACGTCTTTCTTTCTTTCCGCATTAGCATTCGTTTGTTCTAAAGTTAGCGCGTTGAGCGCGTCAATGAGGTCTTGTACGTCAGCTCTGTGAGACATGTTTATTTATGTTTTCGTGAGAGTTTTCTGGCTTGTTTAAGTAATCGAGAATAAGGAGAGTCCTTTGGATATGCGTTAGGGAGCTTTCGTTGAGCGAGTTTGGTAACAGAAGATTGAAAATGTTGACGTTTTTCTTTAGTGAGTTTGGTATGTCTGTTTACACAGTCCAGTGTGCTAGTTCTCTGGTTCAGGAACGGGTAACTCGGCAGAAGGGTTTCTTCTTTGGTAAGGAGGAGGTGCGGCGCGATCGGCGACAGAAATGCCGTAAATGGAAAATTGGTTTACGCGGGATAAATTTCGTGGAGCAGGGAAATATGAATGATCTGACGCTTCTGATTCTTCTCTTTGAGAGTGAGGAGGGGAAATATTTGTTTGATTGGCTGGAGTGGGAGGTCTGACTCTGACTGGAATAGGTTCTTCCTCATCTTCTTCTTCTTCTTCTGACTCTTGTTCTACTTCTTGTTCAGGGGCTACAGGGTATATTGCAAAAGTAGTATAGACTATTTCACAGGAACCGTTGAGGTTTCCTGAGACTACTTGATGGCCTAAGATAAGGTAGATTGCCGTAAGGGCGTAGGGGAGGTACCAATATCCTAATCCTAATTGCCCGAGTAGCGAGGCGAGAGCGAGGAGTAGTACTTTTATAGGCACTGTCTTTTCTATGTACCTTACGCTTCTTCCTCTTCTCTGTAGTCTGACCCTGTTCTGATGGTAGGTCAGTTCCCGATCGGCGATTCGGAAGAGCAGATCCTTTGCCAATAATCTCTTCTGGTGTGGCCCTGAGAAAACGTCGAGATAAAGCCCAACGTTGATCTGGTGGAGTGTGTGGTGAGACATGTTGGAAATAGTGAATGAGGAATCGGATCCTACTAGAGATGGGGAACCGGGGGACCAGTTCAAAGGTTGCTGGTTGGAAACGGGGACCTAGGGGAGCCCAGTCAACTGGCTCAGCAAGTTCCGGAGGAGGCTGTTGGAACGGGTAGAAAGGGTCAAATCTGTTCCTATATTCTCTAATATGAGTCTCGACTTCGGGGTCGAGAGAGTTCTGGCGGGGTTGGTTAAGCCTAGGGTCTCTAGTGGGTAATGGGATCCTTACAAGGAGGTTGAGGCGACCGAGAAGGTCAGCGGGGTCGAAGCGGGAGTAGGGGCCAACACTCCCATGGGCAGGGCTAGGAGAGCGGGAAAGTGGAGTGTCGGGCTGTGGGATTATCTGTTGATCGTTGGGATCCTGGATCTCTTCTCTAAGGTGACCGGTAGCGGGGTCATAGGTCTCGAAGATGTCGTAACCGGGGTAAGTGGTGTTAGATCGGACCGGTGGGTAAGTGTTGCGGAACACTAATGGTGAGCCTTTGTCAGTTATCGCCCTTGACCTTATCTAAAGGAAGGTTCTTACTCTTTTGTCGATTCAAGTACTAGTTTCAAATTTCAAGGTCAAGTGTTTCGGCTTGCAGGTAGCTAGTCTGCAAGGGGAGAGTTAGTATAGTCTTGTTCTAATGAAACACTCAACAACTCACCTAGAGCGCTGAAGTGCTTGAGTCAGAACAATAGAGGTAGTCAGGCAAGTGGAGAGCTGATGAGGAGAACTCCAGGAGAACAAGACTGAGGGGGACGCCCTTCAGACTCCTGGTTTATATACTATTGGTGTGTTTGTACCTATTTGATATGAACCTTAACTACTAGCCAATAGCAAAAGTAGATCGTACAGCAATGCGCAGCAAGCATAGCCTTGCGCAGTAAGCTGAGTAAGAACAATAGAAATGATGAGTAAGGATTGACTGCGGCGCAGCAATCTTAGTAAGAAAAGTAATCAAGAATGAGTAATCAAGAGTAAGCATATATGAGTAAGCGGAGAGATAGTCCGTGTCACGTGACAAGTGTCAGGTGATCAGGTCACGTGATCAAGTCACGTGACTATTGTACAAGATATTCGACTAAGTCCAAAAGTAAAGCTGAGTCAAGTGAAAGCGTAGTGAAGTAAGTAAAAGTGTAGGATAAGAAAGGTAAGAAATGTACCGTTTGTAACATAGTACACCTGAGTCACGCCAGGACGCTACATGAACGTACCACAAGATCATTCACATCATCCCAAGTTTGAAGGATTTAGCCAATGATCCAACCAAGAGTGCCGAGCTCACAAGTATTTGCACCAATTTCTACTCAATATATGCGCATCTACTCACTTTCTTTGGGATTTTCTAGATAAATTCAAGCATCAAAGGTACCCGGTCTACCGACGCAAGCCATCTCAAACTGTACATACCACACTACTGTTCACCAAACCCAGATGATCCTACCTCTCTCAATCCTCCAATCATTGCCGGAGTGAAGAGGGCTGAACTGGGATTGAATCACCCTATCCTTGCTCATTGGCTCTGTCTACTTGACCAACTCAAGTTATTTGATGAAAATCCGGACCAGTACGCAGTATTTAGTATGCTATAATTGCCAACTAAATTATCTACCATAATCTAACAGTGCACGAAAAGCTCTCACATCCGGCGAGATTCCCATGAGGCTTGACCTCTGAGTCGACAACTAACTCAATCACCTGAGGTTGCACGACACATTTTCCTAGGTCCTTCTTTCGCCACAGCTCATCCGGAAAAAAAGAATCGTTCATGCAATGCAGTTTTGAATGACATGACTATGATTGAAGCTGAATACATTGCATATATATGCGTTCATGCACGTTTTGGAAACACGTCAAAGAAACAATGGAACGAAGTCGATGGGGACGTCAACTACTGGACATGTATAGAAGCATCATCAATTTCATCAAATATGCTGATGACCCGAAATGGAGAGATGAGTTGCTGTGATGGTGGAACAAGTAAGTGTTGTTTTCCTCGGAGATCCCATCTCATCGTCATTAAATCTTTGGGGATGAAAATGGTCGGGGAAGTTCCCAGAACAAGGTGGCCAAGAAAAATGGCAGCGCTGTACCATGCATGACTAGAATGGAGAAGCTCCGTGCCCAGTTGAAGGCGCATGCTGCTACATCTTCTGAATCCTCAGGCGTCAGCACTGCAATTGATCCATCATTGTTTTCTGATTCCAGTACCACCTCCTGGCCCCGAAACCAACCTGAATCCGCTGCTTCTGCTTTGTCTGAATGAGCCCACTTTGCTCCATCTACTGATCTACCCACGTCTGAGTCTACCTCAGGATTAATCATGACTGCAGCCTCAACTACTTCTTTATCAGCCTCGTCGACCAGGGAAGTGGTCTCCACATCTGCACCATCCGCAGCAAGCTCCATGGCTGTGCCAGTTCCAGTCACACCTGGGCCTCCTGTTAGTACAGTGCCTGATAGCCCTCTCTCAGAACCAGATGCATCAATGCCACTCACACCTCTCACGAACCATAAGGGAAGGCAGGGGAAGTCTGCAAAAGCAAATGGTAAGAGACCTGCCCCTCCTGACGAACAAGTGGACAATGGAGATGTCGGCAGTCGTAGCAGGAAGGCCAAGCGAAACCGCAAGTAATTGTAAGTGTGATGTGACATGACTAACTTTTTCGGTTGCTTTGCTTTCATTCTGAGCAACTCCTGCAGGTTACCTGATGGTCATGCTCGTTTCTCATCTCTTTCGTCGGCTCTTTCGTCGGCTCGTCACGCACTATCGTGCACTTGCTGCTGTTCTCACTTCTGCTGCATCAATTATCCTGTTCGGTTCTCGTCATTCAGGCCTGCCCACACTCTCACTGCAATGTCATCAGTTCTCTCTATCGTCTCATGGTCCTCCGCTCGGCTGCATCTGTCATTTTCTCCACTGTCATTCAAGCTCGCTTGTCTCGCTGCATGGTCGTTGGCTCTCTATCATTTGTCTCACGGACTACTTGGTGAAGTTGTTTCTATGGGGTGGATGGAACGGATGGCGTGCGCCCGCTATCGAATGTATTGTGTCTACCTGATCATATACCAGTATATTGTCTGTAGTGGTACACCAGCAATATACTGCATTATGTTCTACAGGAGTGAATATATGGTATTATCTATGCTCGAGTCGCTCGACCAGTCTGACCGAGCAGCTGACAGTTTGGGTGATTTTTCAGTTCCTGGATATTCCAGTATATGAGCCGGACTGGTCAGATGGATGAAATAGCTCTCATGGACACTTAAATTATCGGATAACTATGTATACTGTCATATCATACTTCTGCAATCTCTGTGATAGGCTCAAGGAAACAATCTGGCCCTGTGTTCTTTGCAGCTGCATCATCCTACATGCCTGCTGTACCGTGGTCAACTAGCCTGCTAAAGGTTTGTAGACATTCTTGTCAGCCCCGGCATCCTCCGGCCAACTAGTTTCACCCATGTTGTACCGTCCAACACATCGCCGAACCCGCACCTTCTGCAACAGCGTCTGCCTCAGAATCGAGAGCTAGTGACTGTGGAATTGTATTGGTATCCGGAACCCTGATTCTCCATCCGTAGTACATCTACCGGGGTCGCTCGGACGATCAGCAATGTTGTCTCCTAGGGATGATTGGGGATCCGTGCCATCACCAATCGACGGTGCTCGCGAGGGAACATGGTTTGTGCTGTTGTCAGAGAAGCGACTTCTTAGATCAGCACCACCATTCCCTGTGCATTGAGAATATAATACGCTGATCAACAATACCCTTGCATCCGCTTCACGTTCACTATGAGATATCTCAGCGAGAATGTCTTGCGCTTCAGGAGAAGCGTCGAGCTTTGGAGCAGAGTTGAGGACTACGAAGTGAGGATAGACGTGACTGATCAATAGACCAAGGTCGGCAAAAGGAGGATGAAGCATCATGTGATCTGCCTCTTTGAGTCCAGGTCCATCAAAGCGACACATGGATTTCGTGAGCTCTGGGACAGGCAATACATGATAGTCAAAGGTCTCTGTATTCTTCCAGAGCTAGGAATAAGACATCAATTTTTGTCATTTTATTACATGTGGGTCTCTTATTCCTGGTGAAGTGATGCAATTTTCACAAATCCTCCAATGTTGGAATCAACATGAGCTTTCCCCGGTCGAACAGGTGATGCCATTCATCTTGAAGAAAAATCTGATTATAGCATGTATCGACGTCGAATGTCTTACGTGCCCAGCCCCATGTGCGCTCGATATTCGTCAACTAGGAGTTAGTCAGCAGAGTTAGCCCGTCATGAACAGACAGAATATCATCTACTATCTTGTGAGGCGCGTTCGGAGCCACCAGTTAACAAGCTTGAACAGCGTTGGTGCACCTAGTCAATAGGCAGGTCCTTTTGGCAGGATCAGCTTCATGGGCAGATGCCTTTTGACTCGGACGCGAACACACTGATTCACTGGCAACTACCTCCTTGCGACAACTCGAGTTCGGAGTACATGTGTTGGAAGCATCCTCCTCCACAGGTACAATATGAGTAGAGGAATCCCGACTGTTCATCACCTTCTTTCCACGGTTGTTCCTGACATGTCGATGTTGTCTATGTGCAAATATTTCATAAGCGTGTTAGTTGCCACAGTGTTCGCGTGCCACCACACTTCACGATTGCAACCGAGGAAGTTCCTGACCAATTCATCTTCTTCCAACGGCCCTTCAATAGTTGTCGTACAGAAAGAACAAAATCACAAGATCGAACATCAAATTGTTTGTGTGGATAAGATAATTTCAAACTTGATACGAGCATCGATGGTTGACTACAACAAAAAACATTTTAGCAGGTCTCAGCCAGTGAAAAGATCGACATGTTGGTATTACAAACTCCGGGCGACATAAGATGATATGGATGTACAAAGTTTTACAGCGGTATTTATGACAATATTCACTTATTCGAGTCACAATCTACCTCCTCCGCCCAAACAAGGGACGCTCTCCGTAGTAAACCAGTCGTTGCTGCAGAACCGAGCCGTATTCCAGTGCTTACCTGGCTCCTTGGAAGGTTCAAAGCGAGGAACAGAATTGGCCCAGCTCTCTGGAGGAGGGGCATATCGCGGGTTTTCCTTTGAATAATCGACAACTTGCTCGTCGTTCAGGATATCGGGTTCCCATCCAGCTTGTGACGCAACCTCAGAGCAATCCTTTGCCCACCCGCTGATATCCTCCACCCAAGTTGTACCGTCCGACAAGGCGGATCCCGCACCTTCGACAGCACGGTCCGCCTCAGAGTCGCGAGCCAGCGGTTCTGCGGAATCGTGTTGGTCTCCGGAATTCTGATTCTCTGGTTGAGCGGGATCACCATCTTCGGGCACACCGGAGTTGCCACCATCGCCTCCCGGAGATGGTTGGGGACCTCCACTACCTCTATTCGGCGGTGGTCGTGAGGAACCCTGGTTCGTATTATCAGGGGAACCACGATCTTCTGATTCAGTACGACCCTGCTCAATCCAATAATTATACAGGAGGGCAGTCAAAGAAATCCTTGAATAAGCCTCGATTTCATTATGAGATACCTCCGCGAGAATGCGCGGTAATGGTATTCTGGACAAGGCAAGAATTTTGGGGGCAGAGTTGAGGACAACGAAGTGAGGCTGAACATGACTAGTCAATGGACCAAGGTCGACAAAGGGGGGGTGATACGTCGTGTGGTTTGCTCCTTTCTCAGGCCCATCGAAGCGACGGATAGGCTCGTTAAGTTCTGGCATAGCCAATACGTGATAAATGAATGTTTCTTGACCTTGCCATAGCGTGTTTATGTTAACTTTGTCGGCATTCGAACCATTGTCATTTGTGAAGTTGTGTAGCTTTATCAAAGGTTCCAACGTCGGAATCAGCATGAACCTCCCCTGGTCGAATAGGTGGTGCCAGTCCGCTCGGACTGAGAGGAATAAGATATAAGGCATGATAAAGCGGTAGCAATGCCACTCACGAAAAAAGCGATTACAGCGCGTATCAACGTTGAATGTGTTACGTGCCCAGCCCCACGACAGTTCAAGCTTCGTTAATATGGTGCCTGGTGTGCTCAAAGCTAGTAAATGGCAGGTCTCAACAGGCTCGGCACGCCTAGTCAGGAGGCATATTCCCCCACCAGGATCTGCTTTGCGTGCGAATTGTTTCTGCCCTGCGGACGTCGATGCCCCAGGTCTCTTGCGCTCCTTCGGAGTGTGACCAGAGAGATGTTCCGAGACATGGTGCACAGCTTCATCCTCAGGAACAGAGTCAAGGTAATTGTTGATTTAGTCAGCCCTGTTCTTTGCTGAACGACTGGGGTTCCTGCGAGTCTCCATATCTTCGGGGGTTGACTCCGGTTCTTCAGCTTCAGCCATGGTGGAACACTCTTAAGTGGTTTATTAGCACTGCCACCAATTGTTCAACCATCGATTGTACCCGACGAAGCTCAAATCGATGATCTACAGTAAGTACACTACTATAGACACGACGTCAAACCAACAAGCCTGCGAACTGTAAGCACAATGGAAATCTGACTGAATTTTCCCGCATTGTCATCCAGACTAGGCATTTTCAGGTCGCGTATCACCTCGTTTTATTGGACAGGGTACTCCGCCAAAAACACCGACAACCAGTGCCTCGGAACAAGATAGCCATCATACATGGTGAGGTGTTACGCACATCCTGTGTAATAGTTCACTTCACCTGGTCATGTGCAGTCCGAGTCGTCACATGTGGAACCGCTTGCATTGAAAATGAATTCGTTGTAGGCGCCAGGGCCACTATCCCAAGAACTGGTGACAGCAGGATGCCCGCGACAACGAAATCCTGAGACACAGCCAGTACGGATGCAAGTAATGCGACGAAGTCGCACAGCAGGTTAAGTATCATGACCCTTTGGGTGGTTCAGAGGCTGTTCCGTTATCAGATATGATCATAATTGCAGAGGGATCGTCCGGTCCGAGTCAACAATGCCACTGGTAAGAAGATAGCGGCGTCCGGTACGCATGCTGGGCGGTTGAACTGAAAACCCAACCGTGCAGGTATATTCTGAAATTTGACTCCGAGTCGTTTCGAAGCCAAGGTGAACACTGGATGAAATCCGGCCATTCGTTACTCATGAATTTCTCATGGTCGGAGATATCGATTTTGGACCTTAGCAGATTGAAGTAAGGACGGAGCGTCTTCCAGCAGCTGATTCATGTATAATTGTCAACTCGCTCGTCGTTGATTAAACCAAGGTTCCAGCCACCCTCGGACGCATGCTGAAGCACAACCTTGCTAGCTGAAAACTTGTCTCTTCCAACTATGCTGTTGTTTATTCAGCGGTTACTCTTGGAATCGAGAGGACTCACCTCCAGTATTCGGTCCGTGCAGTGTTTAGAGTGACATCTTGGTCTTGGTCTTCTCGGTTCCCGGAGCGCCCTGTTCGCCGCTTCAAGTTCCGGGCCCACGACAGTTCAATGATCAACGTCTCGCTGTGCCGGAGAAAATTACTTCCATGCGTACAGACAGACATAGATCCTGAAGAGGCTCGCCATTCGCCATTCTCAGACATTGCGTCTGTTTAGCTAGTTCCGTTCGAAACTAACGACGACGCAGAAGAAAAAGGTCCAGCTACCAGGAATTGTCACGAGTCTGAACACAGTACGTCTTTCGTATGGCATTCGTCGGTCAAATGGCAACTTAGACTCCCCCTTTGAATCTGTGCCCGACTTCGCTTGTGAAAGAAGTTATCGATCGAGGCGCGAAAAATTTGCTCAGAATTGGGTACACGTATTACGATCAGAAATCTAGAAGGTCTGATTTTAGTCAACAATATTTCTGAAACGATTAAATTCCTATCCCCGCTCGTCTCCTAATGCTGCTATACATTCGAGGCGTAAGTGCTCCACGTCAACAGACAATCGAGTTCGAGCGGTAGAGTTTATTGACTAATAGGTGGCATCGTACCTCCGTAAAGCTCGAGAGAGAGGTACAAAGAAGCTTGTTAAGCGTGATGTCGTTATCGACATGGAACCCTAACGCCGCCTCATCAGTGGATCGAATATCACAAAGTCGGTGTGCGCAGGTAAATAAAGTGTCACCACCCG
The DNA here is from genome assembly GCA_038094055.1 of Chalciporus sphaerocephalus. NCBI lineage: Eukaryota > Fungi > Basidiomycota > Agaricomycetes > Boletales > Boletaceae > Chalciporus > Chalciporus sphaerocephalus. The sequence continues at coordinate 245,468 of JBBPTH010000027.1, read as the reverse complement.
AATACTGGAAATCAGAATAACTCAGCGGTATGGTCATGGGCGTCACCTACAAGATTCTTGGGGAAGAGCGACCAAAGTATTTCGGAGGTGGCCGACTTGCAGAGCATCATCTCCTCCCATAATCATCCGCCCATTCAAGTTTTCGTTTTCCCGCCAGAACGCTGACCTTCTTGAAAACTGACGACGAGGTGCGCCCGGTGCTCTTTCAATATTTCGCTATTGGTCTTTACTATTCTTTCGCCAGGTTTCAGCCGTGCCCTTCAAGCGGACTGAGAGAGAAAGTAGGCGCATTGCTCACCATAAGGTTGAGATGGTATATAAGCCCCCGTCTCACCTGCAAGCTTCTCTCTTCGTCAGAGTCCACTGCGTCATCCCTTATCAAGATAGGTCATCTGGATCCGTGGAAAGACATGATAGAAGTCTGATCACGGACCTTGTTATCCACCACATCCTGATAGCGGCTCTCATCCTTCGCGGATCATGACCTGGCTCGAATGTGTTCCACCCGCGAGCAGCGACATGCCACGGATCTTCCGAGAACACGGCTCTATCTATCTCGCGGACAGCCTCCACACGACCTGAAAAATGGTACGAACAGACATCGTTCCCTGAAGTAACAGCACTTGACATTCCGACATAGAGTGAACATCGACGTTGGTATCAGAGTCGTCGCACGACTGCGCACGACCGGCAACAAACCGGGCCAGCGCGTGTGATACGCACGATATGCCAAATACCACCGTGTTCGAAAAAGTAAGATCCGGCAATCCGATAGCTATTCCATTGTTCAACAATCCAGACTATGTTCCACGCCGCATCTGCCAGTGCGCAGCGCGCGAGCGGAACCAGACATGGCAGGCAAAAAAATCTTTGTTGATTTGATTTATTCAAGTTGATGGTGGCGACATCTTGGAACTAGGCTTTGGCGACACGCGGATGGGATGGGAAGAGGAAATCTCGAGTGTTTTTCCCCTCTGCGATCGAGTCCAAGTCGTTCCCGCTCGCACTCGGCATCATCCGTGCCAAAATCATCCTGGGACCAACTTGAGACAAAACGTTCGAGGATTCAAGTATAGACAAGAGGGGTAAAAAAAATTATTCTGTTCATTTCCGTGAGCCCACCAGTACCACCACCACATTGATGGACAAATAGTCAACACTGACCTCTCCTCACCTTCACCTGATTCCCTGCTATACGCATCCTTGACAAACGATCGATGAATGCCAGCGACTGCGGGCGCGAGCAAGAACGCCAACAATTTTTTTAATCCTTTCGTACGTCAATATGCGATCTCAGTGGCGTACCCTCGCCCTCAAATTCAACTTCGCTAGGTGGCAGGATCCCATTAATGTAGGAACACTTAGAGCGCTCCAGTTCGATATACACTGGACGCAAGGATGTCTTAAGGCAGATCGGGAAGAGTCATCTTCCCGTGACATTTTTTAACAGAGGAAATTAGTGTACCAAAAGGTGCGACATGACATCACGCACGCATAACAGGAGTTGAGGTCGTGGTTCATGAGCATCGTGAAGGCGTTGCTGTATTCGATCGATTCTTCATCAGGATTTCGTCTGGCCGAAATGCCAAGACACAAAATCACCCCCTCCCCTCAGCTCCTGGAACGCGCTTCCCAATAGACACTTGGCCGTACTCGGAAATGAATGTGAAGGCTTAGCACTCCCTCCCCCGTTGTGGGTACAATCAGCCGACGTTGGTGGGTGATTGGCTGATGCATGATTTGTCTCAGGGGCATACGAGCTACGCGCTGTCATAGGGATAGGAAAGCCCGTCAAGCGGTCCCAATATGCATTGGAGCCAATTTCTGACATTAAGAGCAGACAGCCTGAAAACAACTGCGCATTAGAGCATCATGTGGCCAGCTTTCCTTTCCAAATACCCATGAATTTGTCTCGCATTCGGCGCCTTCATGGTGCGTTGCGCGAACGGCGACCTTGGGCAGATCCGCAACCCCCCCCAAGAGTGGCACGGTGATGAGACAGATCTGAGAGTCTAGCACCACAACTGTGATTAGAGATCACGCGGCAGCAGAACCATCAAAAAACTGTGTCGCAACCTGTGTTGTTTAGCACCATGCTCACTGGAACATATACCTCGCCACTTTAACCTTCCGATGGTCGCTGTGGAAAAAACATACGCCCACGTTGCCCAATCTGGACGCTACTTGATGGTGTAACAAGCGACCACCATATAGGGAATGACCCTTGTGAATGGGGGATTTCACAGTCCACATGGTCCATGTCATGCAACACTGCAGCCTGCGAATAAATTACGTTTATTGAAAAGCTGTTATCTATGTATGAGACGGTAGATCGTGAAAGGGTTCTTGCCACATCACCCAAACACATCCCAGGGTAATGGACCCTGGTAAATGTCCTTGGGGTTGTCCGGACACCACTCCAGCAAGCCACGCAGTTCTGGCGCGGATGCATGGTAGGAATGAAACCGAATAAAGGGATTCCTACTCCTTCTTTTGGAAAGGAGAAAGTCGTGGCACCCATATATATCAAGGGTATAAGGCTGGTAACCGTTTTTGAGCTATACAGGAGCGTAGTTGTGCCGGAATTAGTGTGTGACGCTTAGGAGTGTTTGAGATTCACCCTTACCTCGCCTTCGCGAGCTGTGATGGCTTCATCACTTGCGGCGGGAGGTTCGAGACCAATGTACTGGAACAACGGGGCAGGGAATCTGATTGCCGTTCGATGTAGCTCTTCAAAACGTCGCCTCTTCATTTCGTACCCAACTACGGTGATTTGAGACGGGTATCTCCCAGTGACTTCATGAAATCTCGCGATAGAGAACAGTATGTTTTGATACGAATCGAGGGCATACGTCTCAGTCGTTGCTCGAGTGAACGGAACACGAGCACCCGTGTGGAACAAATCCATCACCAACGCCAATCGCATGTACGATTCCGCCTCCGTAGTAGTAGATTGAAATCGAGTCTGACCACTGCCAAACGAACCAAAAGTCAACTTTCCACCGTATCTGACTCAACAAAAACGCGCGCTTCGTGCTTACCCACTGAACACTAGCAAGGAATTGTCGTCTTCCAGCGTGTGAAGGACTCTGGTAACGATTATAGGTCAGTTTTTCTCCCCCTCTGCTCTTATTACTCGTGACCCCCGTGGACACGCGTGCGGGAGCCAACGAAAGCTCACCCTTCTTTGACATGATCGACAAAGGCAGATATCCTCCCACCACCTTTCTGATAATCTTCCAGCGTCCATAGATTTTCGTCGAGAACCTCTTCCGGTGTCGAGCCTGACCATATCGCGTGCCCAGGTACAATGATCAAATGAGACAGATTCTCCAACGTCTCGTCGCGCCGTATAGTTGCCAGAATACTACCCGGGGGTGCATACCCAGTAAACGCAGTCGACGGTGGGTAGTAGGACGACGACGACGACGACGTTGAGAAGATGAAGGCGAGGTTATAGAAGAACGATATACACCCGAATCCGGTCAGAAGTAACACACCCAAGTTGGTCAGTCTGGAACGTCCACCGAGCGAACGAAGGGTAGAGCGGAGGTCAAACGAACGTGAACGATGTTTGGTGGCATTGTATTGGAAAGGACCACGTCTGTTAGATGTCAAAGCTGGTGTTGGGAGCATCGCTCACGGGTGCGAGCGTTGCAAGTCAAGTTCAATCCCAAAGAGGAAGGAAGGCTATGCAGATCGCGGGAGAACTCAGTTACGGTGGACGACTACTACTGGCAGTGCACTCTGCCTGGCGATGGAGACTCTTTTATATCACTGCAAATGTAGCAGCGTCTAAAAGCTCAGAGAGTAGACAAGCGTTGATGGCACTGATGGGCGATCTTTCGGTGAATTCGTTGTGCTCCTTGACCCACTCGTAGTACTAAGGTCAATTGTACCTTGAGCTCTACCCCGGATCTCCGTACAGCCACCGTTGTCAGTGTCAAACGCACATGGACCCATGCCAATGTCAATGCAGCATCCACAGCATCTCCGAGGACTACATAGTACTCGCAAGTTCAAGTTATTTAAGGGCTGAGCTATGATCTCGGTCCGCAAAGCTCGGAGGGTTATGTACTCTCCTCGGATAAGCCTTTCAGCTTTGCCCTCTGCGCCAAGTGGTTTTACCCGACGTTTCAGCTCGGTTTCAGATTACTCCGGACCGCTGAACAATATGTCATGAAAGCACCGTGGGTTTTGGTGGTTCAAAGATATTGATTCAAGGGCCTGGATTACCATACACTCACCGCAAAAAATAGGACCAGGACAGTATGGCAAGTCATTTGCACATCCAGCCGGTTGTACACGGTATTAAGTAGACTTGTTGGCTATACAACGAGTAACATTGAGCACAACAACGTGATTAGGATGCTCTAAGGTATTCATGCAGAATCTATCATTTGACGTCGCATCGCATGCACTCCATTCCATTGAAGGGAGTCGACGAAACAGTCCGCAAATGTCGGGCGGTATCTTTGTTCTTCTAAGTCATCCACCGACGAATTAATCTCTGGGATCACCCTATCGAAGATCAACGCCACATACCATGACACCGTGATTGCGAGTCGAACGTCTCATTCTGCAGAGGCATGTGCCAGTGTTGGTTGGGAACAAGGTTCCCATTCATCCGAGTCTGACTGGCAGGCTTGTCACCTAGACGAACCACAGACGGTCAGACGAACCTACAAATCAAACGATGGGAAGCACTCGCAATTTCGTCCATAAAGATCACCCTCAACAGGGTCTACAAATGCAAAGTGCATCGGATCCGAGTAGCTCTCTCGTAGGGCACGTCTTGTGCTCCCAAAAACTTGATATGGTCCAGCCATTCTGACACGAGCGCGGCTCGAAATAGGCGTTGGATCTACTGCGTCTGAAGGGCAAACGAATGAGCACAAAGCGACGTCACTCGGAAGAAAAAAGCATACGGTAATGTGGCTCCTCCGAGAACCCATTCTGTTTTAGGTTATGAATTGGCGCAGAAAACGAGGTCATAGGACGATCTTGCACGTATCGCTGACGGTGGAGATGCATATGTTCCTTGGATATCGCGTCGTGTACTTGCTGATCAGAAGGTATTGCATAGTATACCGATTCTGGAGAAGCATGCAGTGAATGGTGGTTAACTTCCGCGCTCTGCATGCTATACGATATATGTTCATCGACGGACGATGACGGCGAAGGGGTAACGGAGTCGTGCTGCAGGAGGGAATTACTGGAGGATACATGGGGCGAGGAATTATTATATCCCGTGAATACACTAGAGAAAAACGGCTCGAGGAGGTCGCCTCCCGAGTACGGTGTCGCAAAGGGATTCTGGGAAGGAACAGAACTCGAGGGGACCGCAGATCCCATATTACTCGGTGAACCCGAACAGTATCGCTCCAAAGACGGCGACGGCGACACCGCATCAGATTTATGGATGATCCCGTTTGATGCACCAGCTGTGGGCACAGCTGACCAGTGACACTCCGTCTTGGTCTGTTGATCGATTGGCAGGTGATGATCCAAGGGGACGTACGGTTTCGGTGATGGCGAAGTACCGGGCTGGACAGTCACTGGAATTAATGGAACAGGCCGATCTTCTGCTTCCGAACTTCGCTCAACCTTCGTGGTCGACGCCTGTGGCACTATCCCTCCAGCGGTCGACCTGGAAGCACGAATGACAAACATGCACTCTTTCCCACGTGCCAGGCATTTGCTGCATGGCTGCTGCAAGTCACACTTTACTTTGGAGTCGGCACAGGCTTGACAGGACCTCCGCCTCGTGCGGTTGGCATGGGACCTGGAATCGCGAATGAGATCAAGGGTACAAAAAGCTCAGAGAAAAAAGGGGAGATAACCGGAGAAAAAACAGATACTCACGAATCGCCACATGTTTTCTTATGTCTGGTCAATAGGTCGCTACGGGTGAACTGAGCGTCACAAGTCTGAACAGAGTGCAGTGGTGAGACATGCTGCATGAATGGAACAATGTGCGAAAGCCTACATCGCACCGATGGGACCTGTCTCCGGTGTCTGCGTGCCCCTCAAAATTCAGATCCGGTGCCGAGATATGTGAGTGAAAGGGAAGAAAACATACGGGTACGCAGGTGACGATTGAGATGAGTAGTCCGAGTGAATTTCGCTGGACATTGAGGACAGAGCTTCGTTTGAGGGAGCACAGGTATATTGCCTTTGTGTGAGCGCATCTTGGACACGGCACCGTCCTTTCTGTACTCGATAACGGTACCCGTGTGCGGTACCGCAACACAAGAGGAGGAGGCGGCGGCGGCAGAAATTGCGCAGCGATGACGGGAAGAGGAGGTCGACCCACAGGCCATGATGAGGAGTGGACAGAGTCGAGCCGGGAGTGTTGAGAGTACTCGAAAATTCAATCGGTAGTCATATTTCAGATGGAAGCGCTTTATACGGACCGTCGATGTCCCTACCAGCCTCAACTCCGATGGGTTATGTTCATACCAAGCTTCAATGACCGAGGCAAATGCTAACCTAATGTGATTCTGAAATAAGCCGAAAATGGCAGCGATAAGAAAATAGATCTCATAATTACAACAAGACGGGAACTTCTGAGTTTAACTGCTGAAACTCGATACCCGAAACTTATGTTTTCCCCGAATCACAATGGTCCCCCCCTGCTGTGCACGCAAGGCGCGATCAATGCATGGCCCGCTCGTTCGCCGTCCATTGATTGAACACAATCGACCAGCCATGCACGACCACTTGGTCGAACGGTCCCATTCACGAGGCTGACAAATATGGGAGATCCAGGCCGACTTTAAAGACCGCGTGCCGAACAGGAAAAAAAAATATACCGACCCTTTTGGTCCTGTGCTGATCGACGTGGTGTCGTACAGCCCCGCAGTCCGCGCCTTATGAGAACCAAAACTCAGATTCACCATGTTGCTTATAAACATGCTGACACTGTGACAACCAATGACCACGTTTACGTCTAATGTGTTCAGCTTTGTGGAGATATCCTTTCACACCATCCAACTTTCCTGAATTCGACATGACGTGGTAGAATTTTCTCCTCGCCGCTTACGGCTGAAACTCCTGCTCTAGTGCCCACCGCACTGCTTGCTCTACGTCCTCAACTTCGTGCGTAGGCTGATGGCTTGGTCGTCCCTGACAAGGGTCGTAAACACCTGTTCTAACGAGTATAGATTTCCATCGGGCGGCATTCGCCCCTGCAATGTCTGATTCTGGGTTGTCTGGGAGTGTAAAACATGAATCCCACTCCTAGTCCAAGTGGCGGAGCTCGCGACTCACCTCCGACCATGTACCTGTCAGAACAATTATGCAATTGTCAGTCTGAGCATCACACTAAAGCGATGGACTAGCGACCGGCTGTTCGGCCACGTTGCCCTTACGGACACTTTGTCAGCAGAGAAGTTTTCAAACTTGAACTGTCGTCCCCGCAACACATTCTCCGCGAACGTATAGGTGGCCGACGTTGGCTTTCCATATTGGGTAAACGGGTATGAAGTGTCCGCCAATGACTGGGTGTGATAGTGACAGCGTCCGCCGTGCGGTTAGCACCGTGCCGTACTCACAAGTGAAACACGCTCGTACCCTGTACACAGCCTGGAAAGCTTCTTTGAATGAGCCTTGACCAAGTCGTGGTCTATCAAAGTCCGATTTCCATATCAGATCGGGATTGCAGAAGATTAAATCGACTGCTTTGCGCCTGTGATCGGGCAAGTAGGGACCGCCCACAATACCACCAGATTGAATCACATCGCACATAACCTGGATATCAAGGGCCCAGTTTCGTGGATCATGAAACACAAAGATCGCGGCGATGCATGTGTTGGAGAAATCGTTTATCTAGGTGAACAGCAAAATGGCGCTTTACTGATGAATTGGATCGAAAATGAAAAAAAAAAGGTTCACCAACCTTGACTGAGGCCCGCTCTTCCTCTGTCAGATTGTGAAACGGCCACACACTATGTCCCGCCTGAGAATGATGGGAATCGATTAGAAGACAGGCACTCACGCTTTGTTCCACGCAAGGATATCAAGGGTATTATAGACGTGTTTGAAGCCGTATCTACAGTCGGTACGAAAGATCTAATCAGTAAGCCAGGGCGCATCAACACAAATTAGGCATCACCCTTCAGCAACTGTGCGGACCGTGTCACCTTTACCGCCGAGCACCAACACCGGTTGATCAGCGTATTTGGGCACGACGGACTTCAAAACAGTATGGGCTTGAATAAATCGTTCAGGATCGATCTCGACTTCAAGTTGTTGACTGAGCTTGTGACAGCGCGTTAACTCGCTCACGCCACCGCCGTTTGTTAGCTGAAGCAGGATTGAGTTTGATGGGAGACACACGACACGAGGTGAGATCATTTACTAAGAGGTAAGGTATTTTACTTCGGAACAAGTCAAGACAAAAGACGTTAGGTGAAGTGGAATAGGACATACACGCCAAGCTGGTTGTTACCTTCCAAGATCGACAATGCGCGCTTCGCAGCTGGTAGGGCCGTGTCACCGCGAATGAGAACACCATCCTGGGGTACAGGTGGGAAGTGAGCGATAGCACGTCCGCGTCCGAAGAGAGCTTGAAGATGTCACGAACAATATCAAACACGAACGCCAACGGTGAGGCAATCTTGTGAGCTTTTGAAACCGAATAGGTATAAGAAAGGAGTGAGCCGGATTAAACGATAGCACATGCTGTGGAGACTTACCTGTTCGATGTCGTACAAAAGAGGTGATGGGAGTGACATTGACGTACTTTGAGCACATGTGTCTCTGAGAGTACAGGGTGCTCAACTTGCGCATCTTGATTCTGGACTTCTCAATATGTTGCGTGAGAGTCAGGAAAAACGCGTGTTGGGACCAGCAGACTAGTTCATCAAAGTATATGAGTGAAAAGCGGTAACTTTAGGAGGCCAGGGATAGCCTCAGTGGTGTGTGAGTCGATACAAGGGCCCTGAAGGACCTGTAACTTTGAGACCACGCGTTCAAGTGGTGGTTCGCCTAAGCAGTTGGAGAGGGGGAGACCGAGCGGGAACCGATCCGACCTCGGAGCGCCCAATTACCTAATCCTGGTTGTCTAGTTGCGAGCTTGGGAGAACAAGTAGCACGCTCAGCTCGAGTGCGACAAATGCGACTATCGTGCGATGTGGTGTGCAACTAACATATCTACTATTCGAGTTGCCCGAGCGATGATTATCGATTAATATTACCTGCTGATCGTCGTTTGCTCGAGTTGTTCTGTGGGAAGAAGCGTGGGTGATTCTTCCCCGCAATATTGTGGGCGAGCGGCAAGGTGGGCGAAGGAGTTTTCCGAGCAATTATGATTATGATCTGGATGGTGCTGAATCTTTTCATTTCTGATCCTAGAGACACGCGTCCGTATTCCCAAGCTTCTCGGGCACTGGCCCACGGACGGCTTTCATTACAGTATTTATACCGAGACTCCGTAACCACATCTTCTTTCTCCAGCCTGAAGGATTCACTAGGAGGTTTGAAGTCGACAGGGTGGAATTGTTGTCCGCCACACGTTCCGCTCTTACCGTATATGTTGAGATTATCCACGAGTATCCTCATGCAATCCACTACCCTCTAGTCATGATCAGTTGATGCACCTAAGAATATCCACGGACTCAATGTTAAAATGTAACACGCCCGGGAGCAATCTATACATCCTCTCTTATCTCCTATCTCCAAACCAACACCATGGCCACTGCAACCCTGCCCCGTTTCGGCGTGGTAGCAGCTGGAGAGATGGGGGCCGCTGTCGCTGCAAGGCTCACTAAAGCAGGCTGTACCGTATATACCAACCTAGACGGACGTTCGGAAGCGACACGTCGACGTGCCAAGCAAGCCGGGATGATTGATGCCTCACTGACCGATATTGTGGTCAAAGCTGACTGGGTGCTGAGTATACTTCCTCCTCGGGACGCTGTCTCGTTTGCAGACAAAATCCAGGATGCGGCGACAAAGCAAGCAGCGCAAGGCAAAATGTCGCCATTTGTGTTCGCGGATTGCAATGCGGTTAGTCCTGAGACGGTGAAACGGATCGCGGGCGTCTTTTCTGGCACTGGGATCAAATTTATTGATGCAGGCATTATCGGAGGCCCTCCGAAAGATGGGTACGATCCGACGTTTTATGCTTCGGCAGCAGCGGAGGATGTAGATGTGCTGAATGCGTTCGCTGCGTTGTCGAAGTATGGGCTGAAGGTGTCGCCCCTGAGAGGAGAAGGTGCTGGCGTGGGAGATGCTAGTGCGCTGAAGATGTCATATGCGGTGAGTAACTCTCTGGTTTGAATGTTACCTCGGTCGGGATGTTGAACGAGATATCAAGGGAATTTCTAAAGGCACTATCGGGTTGTACACCACAATGATACTGGGTAGGCGATGTGTGCTCGGTATAGCAAACGGGACTGACAGTCGCTTTAGCTGCTCATGCATCATCGCCAGCGACTGCCCAGGCACTCTTGAGAGAGTTGAATATATCGCAATCTGAGGTACTTTCTGGGTTGGTAAAGAAGGTGCCAGCAATGCTTCCCAAAGCATACCGCTGGGTAAATGAGATGGAGCAAATTGGGGAATTCGTCGGAGGACAAGAGGGGGATGTTTACAGAGGGCTTGCCAGGGTATACGAGCGGGTTGAGAAGTCACTAGATGGTGATCAAGCAGACGTGGAGGTACTGAGGAAATTCGTGGAGGATGCAAAGGAATTGACGAAGTGAGAGTATGAATGTACTTGCCTCAAGCGACTCGTAGATCTCTGTCAAGCTGGCTACTAATTATAAAGGCTGTTCCTTGTCAACTTGTTGACATATTACCTTCGCCGGTGACAGTTGCGACCGAAGTTACTTGTCATTGGGCAAATTTTACTGACGATAGATACACTTGAATCGGGGCCTTCGATGAAAGAGATTAGATGTCAATCGATACTTGCGCCTTGCTCGTGAGTCGCTCAGCGTTGGGAAGGAAGTCAGTCATGAAAATGAGATGATTGTAGAGTAAGCGAACAAGGTACATACTAATTGGGGTTATGTGATTACGGGAGGACAAGGGGAAGGGTGTCTATCTTCACCCAAAGCGCCCTCGCGACTGCAAATTTTCAACTTTTGAAGTTTCGTGACGGTCTGGAGTTTCGTCAGCGTTCTGCTCATCCGGTTCAGTGTCGTCGTCGCCGTCCGTTACACGAGATTTTTACTGTGTATTGTACCTTTTCATCCTCTGCCAACTGTTGAGCCAGCTCTTTTCTCTCTTTTCTTTCCCTCGCACGCGATCCATTTTCAGTCGTATCCACCGCATACACGGTTGACAATCCCATGTCAACCCCCGTAATCGATAAGCAAGATCAGACTGCACCTTCTCCTACTTTTAATCCTCCGCCACAAGCCCAGTCTCAATCCAAACCAACCGATGCGACACCGACGACACCTAATGGCACTCCATCTCAGACCTCCATGGTCGTTCCCCAAGTTAACGTGAACGGCGAACCGCTACGTAGCCCTCGTCCTTCGGGGACGTTTACACCTCCAGTTGATCCAGACAGCTCGACGTGGGGCGCAAACTTTTGGGTTACTCTGGTCGACCCACAGGTATGTCGTGTCTCATGTACCGTCTCGTCGATGACATGTACAAGCGTGGTCGCGTTCCAAGACTAGCACGACGTTCTTCGCATGTCCAGCAACGGGTCAGGTTAGTTGGGATCCGCCAGTGGGCACCTTTGTCTTGCCTCCGAGTGAGCAGGGTGAATGGTGGGAGCTCAGCGACGAGTCTCGGGGCGGGATACCATATTATTATCAAACTAAAACAGGGGAGACCGTCTGGGAACGCCCGGAAGGTTTTGTCATTCCCCTAACTGTCATCCAAGTAACATCGTCTCTCTCCCTGACGCTGCTTGTTCACGAAGAATACTGACTGGGATGCACTAGCAAACTACTCTTGGCCGCCGTCTCTCCCAGACCGGGATGCGCAAGAATAACGCCACGGTTAATGAGGTTTCTCCCGACCGACCAGGATACCGCAGGACTCGCGCCCAAACAAGTAACATGGACAAAGATGCTTGCCGTGCTCCACGATCTCCTGAAGCAGATGGCGCCCTTCCTCGTCCTTCGTACTCCTCAACGCGTAGTTCTCCCGGTCGATTGAATGTTTCAACGGGCAGCAGTCCAGGGAAGAGTGGACGCGCGCAACAATCACCCACTCTCAGACGCTCTTTCACCAACGACCAGTACGGTTCAACGAACGGGTCGACGCGCTCAGGTTGGTCAAATGGACATCACCTGCATACTAACCTTCCCCCAATTCCCGCCTCTCCATACCCATCGGAGCCTTCTACCCCCGCTTCACGTAAGTCGGTGTCCATCAAATCTGCAGATAGCAACTCCGATTCGAAGGAGGACAAACGGCGGGTAAAGGGTAGCAACGGTGCAATGACCGATACAGAAGACGGATCACTATCGCGATCGCGATCAAAGTCCTCTTCATATATTCCCCATAGGTCTCCGCCACAGAGCTTAAACGCCGCGGTGCAGATGCTTTCATTGTCGGAGAGGAGATCAACGTCGGATCATGGACATCCGATGGCGCTTCGTCCGGGAAACGAGGAAAGCAAGCCACGGCCGAGCACGAGTACGAGTTCGTTGAAAGACAAGGCCAAAGAGAAGTCTGATGTTCCCCATTCTCCGGGGAAGGGCTTGTACGCGACGCATGGCGCGTTCTGGATGACACGAAGCACGTCAACGCCTCCAACAGTGAATGGCAAGGCGATTAGTAGTCCTGTTCCTAATGAGGAGGCGTCGATCCACATGAGTCCGCTCAAGAACCGAGATGCTGTTAAACCAATACCTGTCACGACGGCTGCACCGAACCGCAATGGTGCTCCTACAGCCACGCTCGCCTCAGGAACATATCCTGTACTTCCTCACGACCTCGCTTCTGACATTCAGCAATTCGTGGAATCCGAATATGCTCGGCAATACTTCTCGACGCATCGGACGGGGTTCATATTTCGCCGTAGAGTTCCTGTCGCTCAATTGATGACCTGGCAAAAGGCTCCGCTCACATCACCGCTCCTCGTTTTGAACCGCTCACTGAGACAGGATGCTGTCAAAATATTCAAAGTGATCCAACGTATTATGGGTGACCGTGAACGAGAGAAGGCAGCAGGAATCCCTGTACACAACGGTTCGACGACGTCGCTACCCGGTTCAATGAACCTCCTTGAGGAGGAACGGTGGCTGTTAGGAGTGGGCCTTGCGTACGGTGAACTACGGGACGAGATATATTGCCAGGTAATGAAACAACTAAGTGGCAATCCGAACCCAGAGAGCGTTTTCAAAGGGTGGCAGATGCTTTGTGTCTTGCTCATTGCGTTTCCTCCTTCCAAGAACTTCGAGACCTACCTACGCACGTTCATGCTCCAACGAACGAACCAGTCCGAAGGCCGCGTAGATGTCATGGCGAAGCACTGCGTGCGTCGACTTTCTGCCATTTCGAAGAAGGGCCCGAGAGGAAAACCGCCGTCGGTATCAGAGATTGAGACCGCGGCCGATGCTGCTTTCAACCCATCCACGTTCGGAGAATCACTGGACGCCGTCATGCGTTTACAAGAACGCAACTATCCTGACCAAAAAATACCGATTATCCTCCCATTCCTTGCAGACGGCATTCTCGCACTCGGTGGCACGAAATGCGAAGGGATCTTCAGGGTGCCCGGTGATGGCGATCTCGTGTCGGAATTGAAGATCAGAATCGACAGGGGGTATTATACACTTGAGAACGTCGACGATCCGCATGTGCTTGCTTCACTCCTTAAGCTGTGGCTACGCGAGCTCTTGGACCCTCTCATTCCCGACGAACTGTACAATGATTGTATCACCGCGGCCGCTGAGCCTCTTTCGTGCATTGCTATTGTCCGACGACTTCCGACGATGAACCGAAGGGTCATGTTATTCATCATAAGCTTCTTGCAGCTTTTCCTGGAGGAGAAGGTGCTGACGAGCACGAAGATGACAGCGGCGAATATGGCGCTGGTGATGGCACCTAATCTATTACGGTGTAGCTCGGAGTCGATGAAGGTTGTGTTCACAAATGCGCAGTACGTTTCCACGCTTATACTTCATCGCTGATGTGTCAGGCGTGTCTGATTGGGCGATAGGTTTGAACAGGTGTTCGTTCAGAATTTATTACTGCATCTCAAATGCAACGAAATTGACGAGGATTATGTGCCGCTGCATGGACGAGGCGCGAGCCTGCCGAATCCCCCTAAACCTCGCGCATCCAAGTCTCGGAATAGGAGATAAGCCACCTAATTGACCCGTGTTTTTCGTCGTTGCTACAAAGCATTGTACCACCAAGCACTCTCTTCCCGCGACGATAACGAGAGGTCGAGCGATGACCTCCACCTTCCCTCTCCGTGAAACCCGCAATTAAATCAATCCGAGCTTCACGTCTTCTTCCCTACCCTGGTTACCTCACCCTCTAACCGCCGTGCCCGTGCCAAGCTTCCCTTGCGCCCTGCATCTTATCTACGCTCGTTCATCCTTTCTTGTACTAAACACGCACCTAACAATACGTTATCAACATCACCAATACGCGGAATCCAGTTCATCAATACCTTGACAACCCACCTAAACGTTCGTCTTCCAAGTCAATGTCTTTTTGTTTACATTACGTTCTCCTTTGACGCTCACACGCTCATTCCATTTCTCTGATCCGTGTTTAGTTTGGTCACTCTGGACGAACGCTCGTTTCTTGCTTTCTATCGGCCCGGATCTGTCTTCATTTCTTTCGGAATCTTACCAAGACATTTATACTGCATTTTCTTTCGCCTACGAGATCTTACATACATTTCTTGTTTCCTTCTTTTTCTTTCTGCCGTTCTTTGCTTATCAAGTAGTACTTTTCTTTATGATATCGCCGCAATCATTTTACTTTTTCGTACAACACACTCCTTTCGGTAGGGTAATATGGCAAAGATGACTTGGTGTGAATACCACCTGCGACGGAATCGGGTCTGAGATTGGTGCGCAGTCGGCATCTGCAGAAAGCCGGTTTCGGTCCTTTGGCAGTGGCAGTGGCAGTGGCAGATCTCCTGACCATGGCAGGCACCGGCCTCCGTGCAATGTAAACCCTAAGATGTCAGAATTCAGGCTGCCGATCTTTTTTGACAACCCGTGGTCCTGGACAAAAAAAAACTCCACAAAGTCAAATGAGCGGCATTCCTAATTGAAAAAATCGGCGGAAGCAAAATACGGTATATGTACAGTGACTGTGCCTACTTTACCAGGACCGTGGACAGAGACAACTGGCATGTGCATTTGATCACATGTGTTGACATGACAGGTGTGTTCTCTTTTTTTTTTTCCTTTTTTTTTACGAGCCCGCCGTCGCGTCCGTAAATCCGAGATCGCCCGCCCGCTCGATCGTGATCGCGATAGATGCACTGTATCAAAACGAAAATCGATATCAGAACGTGACAAAAGATCTGACGTCGAGCCATGATCATGATGCTGGCATTTGACGGAAGGGTTACGTTCGACCCTCGGACTCCGGGGTTGTCATTAGTCACTGCGCTATCAGATTCAGACGCAGCCGTTTTCGATACGATAGTCCTTGGTACCCGTCCCCTCCCCAAGCTCAAGCCCTGGTTCGACCGTCTCAGTCGACTCAACCAACCTCGTCTCATGTGGACGCTGCACGGTATTGTATTTTAAGGTCTTGTATGTTTGTTGAACGACAAGAATGAATACGCCTCGCTTCCGGTTTGTTCGGGAACCGTTCTTGCGACCTATTCCACCGAGGCTACATGGTGGCGACAACTCCGCAGTTGTGGTCTTCCATCCTCTACCAGTAAAGCCCTCGAAGTCGACCAAACCCGCGTCAGAAGGCGGACAATCACCGACCCAGCTCCCCGAGAAGTCTGCGAGTCGTAACTCGTGATGTTGAGGGGCCCGATTGGAACGGAGTCCTGTGCTGGTCTTGTATCTGCTAATTCTGATTCACAGTTAGCTCAGATTTGTCTAAGCTTTCTGGAATCTGGACATACGTACGTCTCTCGATCTCTGTTCGCAGTCCGTGTTTCGCGGGTTTCATCTACACGTTCGGAAGCGTACCGAACACTGGCAAGATTCGCCCAAGTTATTCTTACCCAAGGGGAACACGTCTTGCCGAAGTTTGCGGGTCCCATTGGTACCCTGCTTGAAATAGGCCTGGAACTGTTGAACATGGTCGCCATAAAAAACCTGAGTGACTAGGCGATTAGCTTTGAGGGATAAGTTTCTCTTGCGTCGCAGACTCGGTATCAAACTGGATGCCAGTAGTTGTGAAGTTCATTGAAAAACTTAAGTTGACCTCAACTTTTCTGTATCTTTCCCTGTTCGGGCGAGAAACTGCGAACGCGGGCCAAAGACGGTACATGACACGATTCAAAAGTCGAATGTGAAACTTGCGTTCAGTAGAATCTAAACGAAATGGGCATCTGATTTTTTAATTCGATTGAGAGGGCTCTTAAACTGTATGTTCGTAGTTGTAGGAGGTGAGTTGCTGGTCCACCTGAGCTCGGCTGCAATCACAACGTGCATGCGAACACACAGACATGAAAGCTACATCCAGTCAGAGAACCGTCCACAGTGAAACCACAACTTCTACTAGTACATGAACGACAATTCAGCTCATATTTTACCTGCGGAGGATAGCTCTAGAACGTGAACCCCGAAAAACGTCGCGACATGTCTAGTGATGCAGTGTGTTCGCGTCAAGAAGCTTTGGCTCGTGCGGCAGATCCTGGTGGTGGAACTTGCCTCCTGACTAGGAGCGCCGAAGATGTTCAGGTCTGTCGTCTACTATCTTCTTGCACATCCGACGAGACACTAACGAGCATTGAGCGCGCGTGGGGTTGGCCAACCAACACGCTCAACGTCGACACACGCTACAACTTGCTTTTTCTCCGAGAGGACTGGCGTCATCTGTTCGACCAAGGAAAGTTCATGTTGATCCCAACATTGGACGATCTGCGAAAGCTGCGGGCCCTCACCGACAGTAACAGGTTCCAACGCTCCAATACCAAGAAACGAGACATAAACACGGTTTGTCACGTGCGCGGGGCGCAAGCTGTAACACGCTGATGTCCTTCTCTAGCTATGGAAAGATAAAGCAACCTTCGAGTACCACGTATTAGCTACCCCCGAGCTCACGGAACCCATCTGTCGCTTCGATGGACCTGAAAGAGAAACACCCTATACGATGCACCTCCCTCCTTTCGCCGACCTCGGTCCAGTGATTAGTCACGTTCAGCCTCACTTCGTAGTCCTCAATTCTGCTGCAAAGTTTGCTGCTTCCGGCAGTCGTGTATTACGGGCTGCTTTCGCGGCTATATCTCATAATCCTCTCGAAGGGGAGTTGAGGACTTTGACGATCGATTGGTTATATTCTCTCTGGGTATGGCAGAAAGGTACCGAATTAGATTGTCCCTCTCGCACAAGAACAAACCGGGACTCCTCACATTCACCATCAAACGAGGATAGCAGAGGTTACCGGTCATCTTCTGAAGACATTGATAGTCGCCCAAGCGAGCCCGAAGAAACAGATTCGATAGAATGCGAGAACCAGAGTTCTTCTGGAGACCAGGAAGACTCTGTCGAATCGCTAGCTCCTGACTCTGACGTAGACGGTACTGCAAATAGCGCGGGTGATACATTATGGGCGGGAGAGGTCAGCGAGTGGGCGAGGAAATGCTTAGAGGCTGCGTCACAGGCCGGGTGGGAACCCGATATCGTCAACGATGAGCAAGTCGTTGACTATTCAAAAGAAAACCCGTGGTATGCCCCTCCTCCAGAGAGCTGGGCACAGTCCGTCCCCAGGTTCAAACCGTCCAAGAAGCAGGGCAAACGCTGGGACACGGCCCGGTTTTGTAGCAACGATTGGGTTATTTACTACGGAAACCGTCCCCTTTTTGGGAGGGGAAGATAAATGGCGACTGGGATTTGGATTGGAGGGCTTGTAATTGTATATATACCAATCGTCCTCTCACGATCAGGTACGTAGAACGTATCTACTTTTCTGACCGAAATCCACTACCGCGATCATCATCTTGCAATACGTCTATGCAAGTGTTATCATTTCTTCACTCACGCAAGTATCAATCAAATGACCCTCGATGTACGTCGCAAGACCGACCTGTGGTCAGCTCTTAATGATACAGTGACGTACCACAATAATCAATACATTGATTCGATCAAAGAGATGATAGCCACATCCATGTCGTCCTTTCATACTCACATAAGAGGTATCAAGTCAAGATAAAAACAACACCACCGATTCCTGACATTCAAAACTCGACCTCGTCTCGCGGAGCGATCGACACTGTCAACGGAAGTTGTGCACCACGATCAAGCTCCCCCTCAATGATCGGTGCCATGATGAGCGATAGTTCGCGACGAATTTGCGTGGCTTTATCGGTCATCCCGAACTCGAACTTGCCGATGGTTTCCACGAGGAATGCTTGAATCTCGAGAACGCTGTCGCAAAATGACATTTGCCATGTTTAATCAGTGACTTCTGTTAGAGATGGAGGGTCACTTACGCGAAGCGCCAGCCCAAACAAGCGCGGGTGCCACTTATAAACGTCATCCTACATTTAACAAAAAGGTGTCAATGTAATCTCTCATATAGCACATAAGAAAAGCCCCACAAATTCGAGTAGACACCGACAGAGACAGGCTTCTTCTCATTGGCCACACTTTCCAACCAGCGGTCAGGATTAAACTCATGTGCATCCTCACCCCAGAGCTCCGTATTGCTGTAGAATACTCGTCAATCATCACCGTATACACTATTGTATAAAGTGCACACACTCAGCGATTGTATGCACAGAGAGAGGCTACGATGCGAGTTCCTTTGGGAACCACTACCTCGTTGATCAGCTCTCCGGACTTGGTGATGATGGGACGAGAAAGCGGCAGAATGTCATCCCTACTGGCCATCCGGTGGACATGGGGTACCACGGGGTGATATCTCAACCCCTCCTACGAGGACAGACAGGTGACGGTAAGTCGTGCGGTCAGATATAGCATGAAGTACAGCACCTTGATCACAGCAGTCGTGTATGGCATAGCATCAAAATCAGCCACTGTATACTGTGAGTCGCCGCGTGCACGGATAGCTGCTTCGGTCATCCTGATCTCATTGCGCAACCTAGATTGAATATGGGGACGTCGCGCGAGCTCCAACAGAATCCAGCTCAGAGAGTTTGAGGTCGTTTCATGACCAGCAAACAAAATCGTCCGCATCTGTGATAGAAGCTCCTCCTCCGACAACTTGTTCTTTGCATCACTGGCCATGTTTGCCTTGACAAGCAAGCTGAAGATATCCCGACCGCCATTTCCTTGTAATAACGCCTCTGCCTTCTCCTGTACCAGCTCCTTGGCTACACTAGTGGCCATCCTCTTCACGTCGCGTGCACGCTCAAGACGAGGGTGTGAGCCCTGATCTGTCATTCGCTCGAGCATCCAAACAGGAAGGTACTTGGAAGCTGCCTGTATGAATATTTGCTGCGACGAAGGATGCCCAAAAATATCGCTCATCATACTGTTATATTTCTTCGCCAAGGGGTGCTCGTCGTTTTCAACGCTCCCGAATTGGACGTCGAATGCGGCTTGTCCGATTGCGTCAAGGGTGGCTCGTGACAGCCAAGATGGGATATTGAGGACAACTCTGCGATCGTCGCTGTTCTCGATAATCTCAACCCATTTCGAGCTCATAGACTCGGCGCATCCCTTGAAGACAGTGACGAATGCTTTAGATTCTGGGCCACCAAATCCGGGAAGTAAAACCCTCCTCTGTCGTTTGTGGTCCTCGCCATCTGCCCAGACAACTCCCTTTCCATTGAGCATTCGTGAGATTACACGGAGGTTGGGTTGCTTCGGATAACGGTAGGCAGATGTGTTGAATATCCATTGGAGAGCCTTTGGATCCGAGACAAGAAGCTGGTCACCATTGAAGACGGTTTTAAAACGAACAACATCACCATAGAGACTTTGCCACTTAAAATCAGCTTCTCCAACGGGACGTTGGAAGAGCTCAAGCAAGTTTCCGACGACGAATGAGGGAGACTTTGGACCGCGAATGTTGGACAGGGATGGACGAGTAAAACGGTTGATCAATGAGTAGGCGAGGAGAAGGGCAGCGAGCCCCACCGCTACAAAAAGGGAGATCATGGTTGGTCCTCCGAACAATAAAGGCATGAAGAGATGCAGTTTATATGCTTGGCTCAAGTTCTCTCATGACTACAAAGATATGATGCGGCAATCCGATGGATGAATCATTCACGTATATTCAACACGCAGGGACGTAAGGCGTACTTACCTAGCGACCAAAAACGGTGTCACGAGAACTATGTCAAGAGTGTACACATTGAGATCAGGAGAGCCGAGTTCTATGACGTGACTCCCGATAAATCGTTGCGCGAGGAGTCGTGTGGGGTGTCTGCTTAGCTAGAGCTGCTGCATAACCCGACAAGTACTTGTTTATTTGAAAGTTCGTCTGCGAGTGACCTAAGATGTGGTCAGGGTGAGGGCATGCAAAGTTGGTCATAGGATGCCCAGCTGAGAAACATGCCACACATTGACACAGCACCTATTTGTGTCAAGAACTCGAGTGGATCGCACTCACACGAAAAGATACTCTTTGTTCCCGCAACCGATACGACACGCACTCATAAGTGGTAAGCGGCGAGCGCCCCCTGTATCGAATCGAGACGCAAACAAACATCTGCATTCTGCCGATGAGCACACTTCAAATTGCAGCTTTGACCCTTTAAATTCCATTTCAAAACAACATCATTCGGAAATCCACCAGACAAAAGGGTTGGAGGTCACTAGTTCTCTCTTCTGGTGTGACATGGATGGGAGGGACTTGGGCTACTAAGTTAGGACCCAGGGAGAAGCTGAATTTTCTTTGGGTACTAACTTCGGTCCATGAGATACCGTATGATAACGTTTCGACAGGGAAATTACGACCTCCATAATAATCAGTCACTCAGCGAATCGCTGGTAGGTCCCCACTCGCCAGTATTACTAGCTCACGAGCAAATGCCTCTGGATGCGAAAACACTAAATCGCCATCTTACGACGTTTTGGAGTGCGCATTTCAGAGACATCCTCTGCAGTTACGACGTGTGTAGGTTCCGCAAGTCTGACCACAGAACACCAATGATACCTTGAGGAAATATTATTAATGTCCTTCGAGTGGCCACTCGACCCCGAGATTATTGAGATTCTGATGCCGATTCATGGGGATGTCACTAGTATGTCAAGCCTTCAGGTTAGTAGCTGACGGGGCCGCATCTGGAGAGAACGCGCGCGGTGTGGACCAAGTCAGCGCGAAGCGAGTGACACATCGGAATCATGGACGCACAGGGAAATCCTCCTAAATCTGTTACGGGAAGTTATAAGAGAATACCCTACGTAAGTGCTGAAATATGCATGTACTCCCGCGATATTTACACAGGAATGAATGAAGTCGTCAGAGCTTCAATCACTGCCTGAGTTGAGAGAAGATTGTGAGCGCGATCTGTATAGAGTCATCAAATCTTACTCTACCCAACGTAGTAAGTGATGGCGAGTCGATAATACTCTAAGTGCTAGGAACTGGAATAAAAAATACAGTGTCAAAAAGAACGAAGAGGGGGGACAAAAAGACCTCGACGCCAGCAGGATTTGAACCTGCGCCCTCAAAGAGGAACAGATTATTCAATTCTAATCTGTCGCCGTAACCACTTGGCTATAGCGCCATAGATGTTGTGTCCCTTCTCTATCCATCACGTGACAAGCATAACTCGCTTGTTCTCCAAAGCAAAATAACCAATGGGCTGGGAAAGAGAGTTAGACAAAGCAACAAGCACAAGTACAACTTGGGCTTTCTGTGCAGTTGTGTAAATAACAAACCAGCAGTAGCAGGGTCAAAAAGTCTCGACGCCAGCAGGATTCGAACCTGCGCCCTCAAAGAGGAACAGATTTCTAATCTGTCGCCGTAACCACTTGGCTATAGCGCCTTGTACTACTTGCCTTCTTCCAAACCTACAGTCCGGCTCAACACATTTTCTTTGAATATCTCCGTACATTAACTTGGTCCCTGTTTTTATTGCACTTCGACATCGTCCGTTACGATGCTCGTCTCTCGTTCTCGGCCACACACGCTGGCCACCCTCGTTCGGTCATCCCAAGCATCCTTCACCACATCCTCGTCTTCCCGCTCAGCCTTACCCACCCCCAAACCTACCGGAGACTCCATCTTCAACCCAACCGAATCTCCATGGGACCACGTGTTCGCAGACGTCCCCGAACCCGACACCCCACCCCATCTCATCGGTACCAACACCCCCCACACCCGTCTCACCGCACTCGACCGTCTCCCCCACGTCCGTCGCCGAAACGGCCTCCTCACCCGTTCCTCCATCCAACGCAAACAACGCGCCGCCATCACCGCGCGCGAAATGCGCGTTTTCGATGAAATGTTTAATTTGATTTTCGATGCGGTGAATTCGCAGAATCGGAAGGGTAAACAGGCTTCGTCGTTGGGGTCGGGCTCGTCGTCGTCTCCACGTGGACACTCGGATGCGCAGTCGGGGTCGTCGACGGCGTTTACGGCGTTCATGGAGCAGGCGCCGAGTATTGGACGCGGGAGTAAGGGCTCACCGTATAACGATCTCTTTCGAACGCTTCGTCGTCATACGTCGCGTGTACGATGGACGACTGAGATTGACGAGGAACTTGATCGAAAAAAGGAGACGATGGAGTTGTTCAACACGGATCAGGAACTACTACAGTGGGCTTTGAAGGAGCTTTTTGGAGAGACACAGCAGTGGGATGAGGAAGCTGAAAAAGTAATCGCAGCTGCAAAAGATGGCGTGAAGGACGCAGGGAAGGCTCCCTCCGAGACGACCGCTACCTCATCTTTGGCTACTACCACTGACGCGACCACCCCTCAAACGGCTACTGCTCAGGTTACGCCCACTGAGAACGCCTCGTTCAATGATACTGCGTCATCTTCGTCTACTACGCCTGAGCAGCGTACGCTCAATCCCTCGATATATCCACACCTCATAGCGCACGTGATGCGTATTTTCCGGACGACGTACACCAATCCGTCGCTCTCGCTTGCCATCTTCAACCACGCATCCAAGGTCTCGATACCATCCTACGTCTTCGGATGTACAGCACCTGTCTACAACGAACTCATTGAAACGAAATGGCAGGGATGGGGAGACTTGGAAGGCGTGTGTACCGCACTGGAAGAGATGAAAGCGAACGGTGTGGTGAGCGATGGGCGGACTCGGATAGTAGTGGAAAAAGTAAGAAGAGAGGTCGGGAAGGCGAGACCGGTAGAGTTGGGTGGATCGCTCTTTGGTGACGAGGAAGTGAAGGAGGGCACGGATGAGTTTGGAAGCCTCGAGGAAGAAACAGCCAAGGAAGAGGTGAACCCTTTTGCAAGGCGGGTCTGGGTAGAGCTTGGGGAGGCTGAGGTGATGGGGCTGCTTTACCGCATCGAGCAACTTGCGCTTCGTGATCGTCCTCGGAAACGATCACCTTATGAAGAGTTATGGAAGGCCACTGCGTTGAAGTCTGACGAAGACGACGGGTGGAGCTTTGATAACTGGGACGAGGATGATGACAAGGAGGTCAGGAAGGAGAAGTCGAAGCCACGACGACAGTCGAGCTCGTTGCGTTGGCCGGAACGGAAAAAGCCAGTTGTGCCCCCGAGAGATTGGTCGATCAACCGGGAGGAAGAGATGGCTTTCCAGTGATCTTCCTTTAGAGCCGAGGTTTCTGCCTCACCCCCTTCATACGTTGTCATCTGTAGACCTGTTTACTCTACATCTTCTCCGAGGGATGTATGCTCGCAATTTAATGCTAATCTGGTTCAGACTACTTGGATTCATGTTGCATGGCCTACACACCACGGATAATGACATTTTTCTTTGCAAAGTAGCAGCCTAGGTTCATGATTGACATCCAATGGCGCAACAGGCGCCCCACAACTGCGGGGGAGGCGTCTTCCAAAAAGAAATCACACAGCATTGCATGCTTGGCTCGCGCCTGAACGGGATGGCGCAGTGGAACTTGATCGAGTAACCCATGAGGGAACCATGGGGAGGTTGCCATGAATGACAGAAAATAGATAAAGCATGAGTATGAGTATGTAGTTCTGGGGTAAGCAATGATCCGTAACAGCCTTGCCTTCACAAAGACGGGAACCTTGTCTGCACCGTGGCTGCGGCATCATGACCTAAATCCTTGGAGCTGGCACAGGCCACGGACGTGTACAATCTCCCAAATGGTCTGGTGTAGGCACTCACAAGGCTGGACGACAGCTAAACCGATTGTAGTGATTATCCGCGAGGTTCGGGTTGATACATGGTGGCTCTAGTCTCGAAACAGGTCTCGACAAGAGTAAGACACGGACCATTCATGAGTGGGTTTCACTGGCGCTCCGTGTTGTGATCCGAAACCGTGTCAATAAATAATAAGTGAAACTGCATTCTGGAAGGTTGAACCTTGACGCCACAGAAAACGGGAACATAGCCTCACTCGTCAAGTTCACCACGGTACACATGTATTCTGGAAGGAAGACAATTACGATGGCGAGAGTATTGTTAATAGAAGGGGTCAAGTAGAACTGGTTGAGCCTGCGTGACACGGTGTGTGAGAGTGCACTGGTTTTTTTCCGCAGGGGGTGGCTGCGCACCACTGGGGGGGACGGTCCAGATCCTCGGCTTGGTTTCTCAGCACAAAAGTTTGAGTTTGTTTCTAGTTCTATATCCACGACTGTCCTTCCCTCACCGAGTCCTTATCGCGACACTCCACCGGACATACCACCATCCAACTCATCCCGCATGCTAGACTCCCTCGATTCCACAACACCTCCCCCGGGTCCGACGTTCCCGCCAACGCTTGCAGATCTGAGCAGAAATGCATCAGTGATATCATCTTCCTCCGACTCGGAGACGAGTGCGACGACTATCCTCAAGACACCAAGACCACGACCGACTCGGACATTTTCATCCCCACGTTCCCGCAGCCCCCATTCGCCGACACTACAAGCCGTTCGACCGCCTGCTTACCTCACCAGGGAGCTGGGCGTATCGGAGGAGGCAGAAAACCGGGATACTGTCCCTGAGCCGTTACCTGTACCGCGGTCAAGTCAAGCACGCTCGAAATCACGCAAACGGTCGAGGTCTCAAAATCCATCTGCGAACACGCGTTTATCAGCACAGGATTTCGTGTTTGGAGAGACCCTCGGGGAGGGGTCGTACTCTACTGTACGTCTTTGTGAAAACCGTGGGCATACTGATTCGTAACAAACGTAATCCATCACGTTTGCATCGTTAGGTGATGCGCGCGCGGCACGCCCGCACAGGACAAGAGTATGCTATCAAGATTTTGGACAAGAATCATCTGATTCGCAAGGAGAAGATGCTTGTTGCTCTTGCTGAGAAGAACACGCTTGTGAAGCTCGGGGCTGGACACCCTGGGATTATCCATCTGCACTGGACGTTCCAGGACGAATGGAGTCTATGTAGGTCATGTTATCGCTGGTAGAATGGATACATGCTAACGAGCGGTGCAGTCTTTGTGCTTGATCTTGCACCGAACGGAGAGATGCAGACGCGGATATCACGCATGGGATCGCTGTCGTTGGCTTGTGCGCGGTACTACACAGCGCAGATCGTCGACGCCATCGAATATATGCACGACAAAGACGTCATTCATAGGTCCGCTCCTCCAAGTAAGATGACATAATCAACTCTCCACTCACTTCCGATCTCAGGGACCTTAAACCGGAAAACCTCTTACTTGACAATGAACTCAGAATAAAGATTACCGATTTTGGAACGGGGAAGATCCTCGAACCCGGCCAGGAACGCGCCAACTCGTTCGTGGGCACCGCTCAATATGTCTCCCCGGAGCTATTGGAACGTAACGAGACATCCAAGAGTTCCGATTTGTGGTCTCTTGGATGCATCGTCTACCAAATGATCACAGGACGATTCGCCTTCCAGGGACTCTCCGAATATCTCACGTGGCAAAAGATAAAGTCCCTCGATTATTCCTTTCCCGATGGCTTCGACGAAGATGCCAAGGATTTCGTAAGCAAATTACTCGTCCGTATCCGTCTTCTTTCTGTTCGAGAACCACTCGACGACCTCCTCTTGTTGTCTAAAAATAGGTGCGCGACCCCTCTCAGCGTCTCGGCGCTTCCCGCACTCCGTCTTCCCCTTCCCCGCTTCGGCAACATCCGTTCCTCGCTTCGATCAAACAGGACACGTTGTGGACAGATCCCCCGCCACCCCTTGAGCCTGGACTCGTAAAGAAGGAGCCGCCACAAAAGCAAAGCGGGCTGGGGGACGCAGAAGATGCAAACGCCAGATGGGAGGACGTTGGCGCGAAATGGGATGCACTTGTGGGTGCAGAAGATGATGACGAAGAGAGCAGAGGAGGTACAGTTGTGAATGACATTCGGTCCTCATTGGCGCAAGAGGCTGATGGCGCCAACCCGAGGACAGCTGGACACGACGGAATAGCATGGGCAGTGGATGCCTATGGCCCAGACTTTGAGAGATTTAAACTGACAGATGCGAGTACCCAGGAGCAGGCCTCTCGCGTGGTAGAGGAAGTTGGACCAATGGGAGAGCCTGCTGATTATACACGGACAACCACGAACGGTGCTCATGCTCACGATACCAAGGCAGAAGTTATTGCAACAAACACGAACGTTACCGACGACGCCAGCAAGCCAGCGATGGAGATAAACAAGGAACAGAAATCGCTGGATATCGCTATACCCCAATCCTCGGCGTCGATTTCGATACCAATACCTTCGACCCCAAACAACGGGCCTGGCTCGGGTTCCAGCTCCTCGGACGGCAGTTTGGTCGACAAGTCTGGCGTCGTTAGTACGGTTGCAGCGCTCGAATTGGACAGAGGACGTAACAGGGCTTTGACGCCCGTACAAGGTAACGGGCCATTGCGTGAAGTGGACTTGTACGTTCCGGTGGTTTTGGCTGATTTGTTTTGCGATTGAATCTCTTCCGCGTGACAACTTTAGCTCGTCGTTGCTTCTTCCTGGGGAGAGGATTCTTTTTAGCACGCGTGTCGACGCTCGTTCGCCGAAGCGACGAGGGAGCAGGTTGAGGCTTCCTATTAGTGTGTCGCCTATTCGAGCAAAGACGAGACAGCTGTTGCTGACAACGCACCGACTGTTATGTGTCAAGCAACGAGTGGAAGGAGGTGTCAGTCTCAAGTCAGAGTTGACTTTGAGAAGGAGCGTCGTCAACACGGTTTCGACTGGCGAGAAGGACAAGATCAAGGAAAGAGAGAAGGAGAAGGAGAAGGAGAAAGAAGCAAAGTCCATCGTGGAGAGTGCGGAGAGGAAGGGAGAGAGAGAGTTTGTCGTCCTGACGTCGACCAAATCGCAAACGTATGCTGCTGAATCGGGCGCTGTTGTTACTCAGTGGGTGGAGAAAATTAATGCGTCGCTTACCCCGGTTTCTTCGAGAAGGTGAATTTTTCTTGTGAGGACTCGTTGATGATGAAACACGGTGTCAGGATATCCGTTTTCACGATGACCACTGACAACCCCGCCATGTTATATACGACAGACAACTTGTAATTATTAATCTTTTCGTCTCTCGTCTGTATGCACATTGCACTTACGCGCTTTCCTCCTCTACCCATTAATATTCCGACGGGACAGTCTCGTATTATCGTTAATCGTTGCCATTTCTTCGACTGTTTTCTTTTTTCTGTTTTCCATTTTTTTTTACTTTCGGGTCTTAGTGTTAGATAGTGACATGGTACATATATAATTTAAACGAACGACATTGGGTACAATCAATAATTGGACCATTGGTGGCGGTGCTAATAAACCACTTCAGAGTGTTCCACCATGTCTGAACCGGAGTCAACGCCGCAAGATATAGAGCCTCGCAAGAACGCGGATCTTCCAGCAAGGACTAGGTCTAACGAAGTCAACAACGACCTTCGCTCTGTTCACGATGATGATGCTGTAGACCATGGCTCTGAACATCTCTCTGGCCACACCCCGAAGGAACGCAAGAGGCCTGGGGCGTTAACATCTAAGGGGCAAGTGGAGTTTGCGCGCGAAGCAGATCCTGAGGGGGGAATCTGCCTCTTGACTAGACGTGACTGTGCTATTGAAACGTGTCATCTCCTAGCTTCGAGCACATCCGACAGGATATTAACGAAGCTTGAACTGGCGTGGGGCTGGGCACGTAACACATTCAACGTTGATACGCGCTATAATCTCTTTTTTCTCCGAGCGGACTGGCACCACCTATTCGACCAGGGGAGGTTCATGCTGATTCCGACGTTGGAACCTTTGATAAAGCTACACAACTTCACAAATGACAATGGTTCGAATGCCGACAAAGTTAACATAAACACGCTATGGGAAGGTCAAGAAACATTCATTTATCACGTATTGGCTATGCCAGAACTTAACGAGCCTATCTGTCGCTTCGATGGGCCTGAGAAAGGAGCAAACCACACGACGTATCACCCCCCCTTTGTCGACCTTGGTCCATTGACTAGTCATGTTCAGCCTCACTTCGTTGTCCTCAACTCTGCCCCCAGAATCCTTGCCTTGTCCAGAATACCATTACCGCGCATTCTCGCGGAGGTATCTCATAATGAAATCGAGGCTTATTCAAGGATTTCTTTGACTGCCCTCCTGTATAATTATTGGATTGAGCCGGGTCGTACTGCATCAGAAGATCGTGGTTCCCCTGATAATACGAACCAGGGTTCCTCACGACCACCGTCGAATAGAGGTAGTGGAGGCCCCCAACCATCTCCGGGAGGCGATGGTGGCAACTCCGGCGTGCCCGAAGATGGTGATCCAGCTCAACCAGAGAATCAGAATTCCAGAGACCAACACGATTCCGCAGAACCGCTGGCTCGCGACTCTGAGGCGGACCGTGCTGTCGAAGGTGCGGGATCCGCCTTGTCGGACGGTACAACTTGGGTGGAGGATATCAGCGGGTGGGCAAAGGATTGCTCTGAGGTTGCGTCACAAGCTGGATGGGAACCTGATATCCTGAACGACGAGCAAGTTGTCGATTATTCAAAGGAAAACCCGCGATATGCCCCTCCTCCAGAGAGCTGGGCCAACTCTGTTCCTCGCTTTGAACCTTCCAAGGAGCCAGGTAAGCACTGGAATACGGCTCGGTTCTGCAGCAACGACTGGGTTATTTACTACGGAGAGCGTCCCTTGTTTGGACGGGGAAGGTAGATTGCGACTTGAATTGGAGGAGTTGTGCTCATAGATACCACTGTATAACTTTGTAAATCCGTACCGTTGATGATTATCTCGTCTTGTCCGAGTTTGTACTACCAACATGTCAATCTTTTCAGCCGAGGTCCTCCTGCTACATTGTTTCTTGTTATACGTTAACCATCGATACTAGGCTCAAACCTGAAGTTGTTTTATCCACACCAACATTTCGATATTTAATTTTGTTCTTTCTGTACGACAACTATTGAAGGGGGCATTGGAAGAAGGTTGAATCGGTCAGGAACCTCGGTTACAATCGTGAAATGGTGGCACGGCGCGAACATGGCTACTAACACATTTCCGAGATACTTGTACCTGGACAACATCAACCTGCCAGGAACGACTGTGGAAAGAAGATGCCAGTGATGAACAGTCTGTGTCATGCTGTACCTGTGGAGGATGTCCCCGACACATTTACTCCGAACTCAAGTCGTCGCGAGGCGGTACAAGTTGAATCGGTGTATTCACGTCAAAATTTATTTGCCCGCAAAGCCGATCCTGTTGGGGGAACCTGCCTCTTGACTAGGTGCACCGACTCAAATGCCGTTCCGGCCTGTCATCTGGTAACTCCAGACACACCCAATAAAATAGTAAATGATATCCTTTCTGTATACGATGTGCTAACGATGTGCTGACTGGTTTCTAGTTAACGAAGCTCGAACGTGTGTGGGGCTGGGCACCTAATAAGTTCGATGTTGATTCATGCTATAATATGATTTTTCGTGAGTGGCATTACTAGTTTATTGTGTCCTGGGTTCTATACCTAATAGTCCAAGCGGATTGTGAACACCTATTTGACCTAAGGAAGTTCGTCTTGATCCCGACATTGGAAGATTTGATAAAACTGGAAACCTTCACCACAAATAGCAGCGGCTTCAGTGCTGACAAAGTGGATATAAACACGGTTCGTCTCTCACAGAGAAGACTGTAACGTGCTGACTTTTTTCCAGCTTTGGGCAAACCGAGAATCATTCAATTATCACGTATTGGCTATGCCAGAGCTCAGGGAGCCCATTTCTCGCTTCAATGGGTCTGAGAAAGAATCGATCCATACGATGTCCCACCCTTCCTTCCCCGTTGTTGGTCCATTGACCAGTCACATTCAACCTCAATTCGTAGTCGTCAACTCTGGTCCAAAAATCCTTGCTTCACCTCGACTGACGATCCCATGATATATGTGAGGCTAATCTGAGGATCTCCCTGACTGCCCTGTTATATAATTACTGGGTTGGGTGGGGCCATGCTGATTCAGAATGTTGCGACTTCTGCGATAGTACGGACCAGACTTCCTCGCGGCCGCCGTTCAACAGGGACAGTGGAGGTCCCCTACCATCCCAAGAAGACGATGAGGGTCACCAAAGTGTACCCGAAGATAGCAACCCCACTCAATCGGTGAATCAGGATCCTGGAGACCAACAAGATTCTGTCGAGTCACAAGCTTCCGACTCTAAGGGGAATGATGCTATCGAAGCTGCGGACTCAGCCGCCTTGTCGGACAATACAACATGGGTGGAGGATATCAATAGGTGGGCAAAGGAGTGCTCCAAGGCTGCGTCACAAGATGGGTGGGAACCCGATGTCGTGAACGATGGGCAAGTTGTCAATTACTCAAAAGAAAAACCGCGGTATGCCCCTCCTCCAGAGAGCTGGGCGGAGTCTGTCCCCCGGTTCAAACCTTCCAAGAAGCAAGGTCAACACTGGGATACAGCTCGGTTTTGTAGCAACGACTGGACCATTTACTACGGAAAGTGTCCATTGTTTGGGCGGGGAAGGTAAATTACGACTGGGATTTGAATTCGGAACTTTGTATTTGTCCTCTCAGGTAGAGCATAGCTACTCTTCCATCATTGTGACCCCCCATCGTATGATACGTACGCCCAGTTTCGCCAAGGATCACGCACTTACACTCGTCCATTGTTTCATTGGTCGAAGCATCATTGTCTGTTAAAGCACGTCGCACAACTGACCGATCTATCAACAAACAGTATGTGCCACAGCCATTGATACATTGATTTCGAGGCTTCGATACAGGATATCGAGAAATTTCATCCTTTCGTACCATGACAAGTTGACAACGTGAGGAGACATCAAAAGATGACACCTCTGACAAATCTCTATTTCCTGACATTCAGAAGACAGCGTCTCATGAGGCGATCGACACCTTCAACGGAAGTTGTGCACCGCGGTCGAGTTCACCCTCAACTATCGGCACCATGATGACCGATGGTTCACGACGAACTTGCGTGGCTTTATCGGTCATCGCGAATTCGAACTTGCCGATAGTTTCCACGAGGAATGCTTGAATCTCGAGAACGCTGTTTCAAAACGACATTTGCCATATTTAATCAGTGACTTGTGTTAGAGATGGATTAATCACTTACGCGAAGCGCCAGCCCAAACAAGCGCGGGTGCCACTTATAAACGTCATCCTACATTTAACAAAAAGGTGTCAATGTAGTCTCTCATATAGCACAGAAGAGAAGCCCCACAAGTTCGAGTAGACACCGACGGAAATAGCCTTCTTCTCATTAGCCACTCCTTCGAACCAACGATCAGGGTTGAATTCATGTGCATCCTCACCCCAGAGCTCCGTATTGCGATTGTATGCGCAGAGAGAGGTTACGATGCGAGTTCCTTTAGGAACCATCACCTCGTTGATCAGCTCTCCAGATTTAGTGGTGATTGGATGAGAAAGCGGAAGAACGTCGTCCCTACCAGCCAATCGGTGGATATGGGGTACTACGGGGTGATATCTCAACCCTTCCTGTGAGAACACGCATACAACAATAAGTGTGGACATCATAAAGTAAAATATAGCATAAAGCACAGCACCTTGATCACGGCAGTCGTATATGACATAGCATCAAAATCAGCCGCTGTAAATTGTAAATCGCCGCGTGCACGGATAGTTGCCTCAGTCATCCTGATCTCATTGCGCAACTTAGACTGCATATCGGGGCGTCGCGCGAGCTCCAACAGAATCCAGCTTAGAGAGTTCGAGGTCGTTTCATGTCCAGCAAACAAAATCGTCCGCATCTGTGATAGAAGCTCCTCCTCCGACAACTTGTTCTTTGCATCACTGGCCATGTTTGCCTTGACAAGCAAGCTGAAGATATCTCGACCACCATTTCCTCGTAGTAACGCCTCCGCCTTCTCCCGTACTAGTTCCTTGGCCACACTGGTGGTCATCCTCTTCACGTCACGTGCACGCTCAAGACGAGGGTGTGAGCCCTGATCTGTCATTCGCTCGAGCATCCAAACAGGAAGGTACTTGGAAGCTGCCTGTATGAATATTTGCTGCGACGAAGGATGCCCAAAAATATCGCTCCTGGGAAGGCGACGTCACATGGCAGTCGTAGGATAAGTAGTAGATGACCGACATCATACTGTTATATTTCTTCGCCAAGGGGTGCTCGTCGTTTTCAACGCTCCCGAATTGGACGTCGAATGCGGCTTGTCCGATTGCATCAAGGGTGGCTCGTGACAGCCAAGATGGGATGTTGAGGACAACTCTGCGATCGTCGCTGTTCTCGATAATCTCAATCCATTTGGAACTCATATACAGATGTACCAAACTGGGTGAATGAAAAGAAGTGAGACTATTCCATAACTTATAGACTGGGCGCATCCCCTGAAGATAGTGACAAATGCCTTACATTCTGGCCCGCCAAATCCGGGAAGTAAAACCTTCCTCTGTCGTTTGTGATCCTCACCATCAGCCCATACGACTCCCGTTCCATTGAGCATTCGTGAGATAACACGGAGATTGGGTTGCTTCGGATAAGAATATGCGGAGGTGTTGAATATCCTTTGCAGAGCCTTTGGATCGGAAACTAGAAGTTGGTCACCGTTGAAGACGGTTTTAAAACGAACAATATCACCGTAGAGACTTTGCCACTTGAAATCAGCTTCTCCAACGGGACGTTGGAAAAGTTCAAGTAAGTTTCCGACACATCATATCAGCAGACTAGTAAGCAGAAGTATGAGAGCAAGTTTCCGACGACGAACGAGGGGGACTTTGGACCACGAATGTTGGACAGGGATGGACGAGTAACACGATATATCAACATGTAAGCGAGAACGAGGGCAGTAAACCCAGCAGTCACAAAGAGAGGGATCATAGCGGGTCCTCCGAAGAACTAGTAAGACGCAAAGAGATGGAGTTTAAATGCACGGCTCGAGGTATGATGCAGCAACCCCATGGACTGGGTTATGAATCGGATGAATCCTTCAAACGAGGCCAGAAAGCTGTGCGAAGAGGTAAATGCAATAGTTCACGCGCATTGAACACGAAGAAGCGTAAGATGTACTTACCTAGTTGTTCAAAATGGGGTCACGGCAACTGTGCCATGACTCAATGAGGTCAGGAGACCCAAGTTTGAGGGTGCCTCGCGAAGAATCGTCGCGTGTCAGGTCGCGTGGGTCGAGACTTCCATTTGTTTCTTAGCTTGAGCTTATCTGCTATACCATATTTCTTGATTGGGCCCCGACAAGTACTGATTTACTTGGAGATCCACCCACGAGTGACCCGAAATGAGGTAAGGGCTGACTGGCCTCAGGTGAGTGAAACAGCTACAGGAAGATAAACTATGTTGGGAAAAGAGGGCGTTGTGCGCTTGGGTCACAGATTGCGATTTGAACGGATCGCAGGTGCTCGAAAAGATACCAACTGTTTGTTCCTGCGACTAATATGACACGCACCTTATGTGATAAGTGCCCCCTGCTTCGAATCGAGACGTGGATTTGAAATGCCTGGACTCTGAGGACATCATCAACGTTGAGCCTGTAGTAGTAGTATGTAATTGCAGCTGAGTTCTAAGACACTGAGAACTTGGTCGAAAATACAGTGGACCTCCTTACCTTTCGGTTCCATTTCGACACGACACCATTTAGAAATTGAACAGACAAACAAGTATCGGACTACAGGTCATGACACCTTGAAGGATCTCGATCGGGGGCCCCGTGAACTCGTGGCAAACCGCTCCGAGCCATGCCAGTTCACCCTGCTAAGTCAATGGTGTTGTAGTTACTACATGGGTTTGCTGCAGAGGACCTTGGCTACCAACCGTTGGTGATATTGACAGACCGAGGGACCCAACCACTCCAAATTGCTAGCTTTATTAACAGTTACATGCATACCAAG
Source organism: Chalciporus sphaerocephalus (assembly GCA_038094055.1). Classification (NCBI taxonomy): domain Eukaryota; kingdom Fungi; phylum Basidiomycota; class Agaricomycetes; order Boletales; family Boletaceae; genus Chalciporus; species Chalciporus sphaerocephalus. The sequence goes on along the minus strand of JBBPTH010000027.1, from coordinate 210,994 downwards.
CTGGTCTGCACGCGGTGGCTGATCCCGATGACTCTGGGGAAGCTGTCCATGGCCCAACGAGCGCAGCTCGCCAACTGAGCTCAACACAATACCAGGTTTCCGGAAAGCTAGCCAGACACCCTTCTCGTACCGAAAATTCCACGGCTAACTTTACAAGCAACGATCGGATTGTCTACATGAAGGTACCTTTTGTAGTGGAGTGGGCCAGAAGGCAAAGAGTTCAAATTCACCACGGTTTCGGCTACAATCATTTATGTACAGGATCCGCCACAAGTGAAGTGTCTTACAGAAACAAAACTGTAGTTCAGCTTGAAGTTCACACGCAGGGCCAACTTAGCCTCCTGTTGTCTGCTATGTTCTAGCACTCCTGACGACATCTGGTATGGTAATGTCATCAGGCTGACCGACTTTTAGTTAACAAAACCTGAACTGCATGGAGCTGGACACATAATTTATTCTATATCAACATACACTATAATTTAATTTTTTGTGAGCAGCTTTTTCAGTTAATCAGACATATTGTATCTGATTTCTCATCATTCAAGCAGATTGGCATCACCTATTTGGCCAAGGAATATTCATGCTCCAATAGTGGAAGATTTGCAAACATGCTTATCTTCATCCATAAAATATATACCAGCTTGAATGGCCACAGAGTGAACATAAAAATGGCTTATCATACATGGAGATGAGTGCAACTCACTGATGTATTTCCATCTGTCACTCAGACTGGCCTGAGAGAGAAGCAAACTATTACAAATGCTTATTTAACCCCTATCTTTCTTCACTTTTTTGTTTTCAAGTCCAACTAGATAAAATATAACCTTATCTTATTACTTATCTTTTATCTCATAGTCTAGAACTAGTCACATGATATGATGTCACTATTGAAACACTCAACAACTCACCTGTAGTGCTGAAGTGCTTGCTAGAACAATTAGGTAGTCAGGCTAGAGGAGAGCTGATGAGGAGAACTCCAGGAGAACAAGACTGAGGGGGACGCCCTTCAGACTCCTGGTTTATATACTATTGGAGTGTTTGTACCTATTTGGTATGAACCTTAACTACTAGCCAATAGCAAAAGTACAGCGTACAGCAATGCGCAGCAGCTGAGTAAGAACAATAGAAAAGATGAGTAATGCTGACTGCGGCGCAGCAGTCTTAGTAAGAAAAGTAATCAAGAATGAGTAAGCAAGAATAAGCATGTGTGAGTAAGCGGGAAAGATAGTCCGTGTCACGTGACGAGGTCATGTGATCAGGTCACGTGATGCGGTCACGTGATAAGGTCACGTGATTGTTGTACAAGATATTCGACTAAGTCCAAAAGTGAAGCTGAAGCGTAGAGAAGTAAGTAAAAGTGTAGGATAAGAAAGGTAAGAAATGTACCATTTGTAACACTACCCCCTCTCTATGGATTGCATTCCAGGCAATCACGACCTTTCTTCATCAGACGTGAAGGTTGTACACAGCTACAAAGCTGCTGGTAGTCAGATCGTTGTCGCTATGAAGAGTAGCGTCGTCGTTACCGTTTTCATTATCTGCGTTTTCTTCAGTATCCTCCCATCCGGTAGCTCCGGCCCAATCGTTAATGTTTTCAGCTTGAGCCTCAATCTGCTGACGAACTGGTTTGGTTCGTTCTATGAGCGCATCATGCTGTTCTTTTTCGCGGGCTCGGAAGTCGCGGGAGTAGACTTCATAACTGTAACCTTCTTGTTCGATGAAGTATTTGTCTGGCATTGTGATGCTAAATCCTTTAAACATGCAGCGACCGTTAGTGTTGTCGCGCATTATTTCTAATGTTATCCCCTTGCCGTCCCGCACTGAGCCATGCACGTATAGCGCGGTCACGAGCATGAAGGACAAGGAGAGCATAGTCAACAGGATAAGCATCCCAGTGACGAATAATGTGCTGTTCTCTAGGAGAACGACACAAAGTGTAAAGATCGATACCATATAGGTGATCAGTAGACCGAAGTCTATCCATGACCATGGGACAGGGGCGAGGGTGGTGGGTCGGGCAGGAGTATCGGTGTGGGGAGCATTGGGGTTGTGGTTGAGATACTCGTCAATGATAGCGTTTGCGTGGAATTGGGTGAAAGAGTTGGTCCAAGAAGACATTGAAGGGCGGTGGAGGGTGGAATGGGTGGTAAGATTGCTAGAGGATTGCTAGGAGCGGTGCTCGACTAGTTTGTAGGAAGGAAGCGAATTGGGGTTTGGTCAGGCTGAAGCGGGTTCCTTTTATATTGCTTCATGATGATTATATAAGCTGTCCTCCGCAGTCAATGCTGTGAAGTTTTCGTAAGGTTTGAACAGCTTTTCGAAGTCAACCTGAGTCATGCGGAGTAGACGGGGAGCCGACGGATTCTTTTTATAGAATTCCTTTATTGCGTCCGGCGCATTAGTAAGATTTGATCGGGGTTCCCACGTTCTATCCGTGTCGTCGTATCCTTTCCAATGTACTAAGAATTCTAGCCGTTTTCCTCGTAGTCTAGAGTCAACTATGTAGTCAACTTCGTATTCGTCATCCCTGTCTTCTGTGACGAGTATTGGACCTGGCTTGTCAGCGTGTTGGCCGGGTAGGCGTTCCTTGTATGGTTTAACTTTAGCTATATTGAACACGTTGTGCACTTTCATAGTGCATGGGAGTCGGAGTTCAACAGCATTGCTTCCTTTGAAGCTGATAATTTCGTAAGGCCCTAACCATTTCTCCGTGAGCTTCTTGGAAGGTCGTGGGAGTTTTAGGCCGTCTGTGCTGAGCCAAACCTTGTCTCCTAGTTTGTATTGTGGGGCGTTTGTTCTATGTTTATCTGCTTGGTTTTTCATGTGTTTTTGTGCTTTTTCTAGATTTTCTTTTGTTTCTTTTAGGGTTTGTTCGATTTCATCAGCGAGTTTAGCGGCAGCGGGTGCTTTAGCCGTGTGATTTTCTATTCCTATTTTTGGTTCATATGTTCGTGTGACAGAAAATGGAGTTTTCTGTGTAGAAGTTTGCCTTTTTGAGTTATATGAGAATTGCGCGATTGGCAACCATTCTGACCATTCGTGTTGCTTTTCTGCGGTGAATAGTCAGAGATATTGTTGTAGATCTCTATTCATGCGTTCCGTCTGTCCATCTGTTTGCGGATGCCGCGCGGTAGAGAGTTTAGGCGTAATGCCAAGACGTTTACATAAGTCTCTCATCACTTGTGATGCGAATTGTGGTCCTCGGTCCGATACGATTGTTTTAGGAAGTCCATGATGCTTCCATACGTGTGTGAGATACAGTCTAGCTGTTTGTAAGGCGTTAACAGATTTGGTGCAGGGAATAAATTCGACTTCTTTGAAGAATTGATCAATGACTACTAGAATGGAGTCGAATCCATTTGATTCTGGGAAATCTGTCATGAAGTCTGCACTGACGTGTTCCCATGGAAGATCCGGAATTTCCAATGGTAACAGTTTTCCAGCGGGTGCAGTGTTGATGCCTTTGAAGCGTGCGCATCTATCGCAGCGTGAGACGTAGTCTTTGACGAGCGTGGGCATTCCAGGCCAAGTATAGCTACGCTGTAGCAGTTCTAGGGTTCGATCTATTCCTGGATGTCCGGCAACAGGAGTGTCGTGATGTAGGCGTATGATTTCCATGCGAAGATCCTGATCATTCGGCACGAAAATCCGATTCTTCTTATCGTAGAGAAGTTCGTCTTTCTCTGTACAGATGCCATGTTCCTTGCAAAGTTTGATGGCTTCTGATTCTAGAATTTTCCATGTTGCTTTCTTTATCTTTTCCAGAATATCGTCACTATCTGTGGCTATGTGCACTGATGTGGCGGCTATTTGTTCTGGAGGGATGACTAAGACTTGCTTATTGTCATCTTCTATTCCTTTTGCGTGATCTTCTCTTCGAGAGAGAGCATCGGCTTTTCCCATTTGGGTTCCGGCTTTGTGGATCCATTTGAAATTGAAACGAGAGAGGTACTGAGACCATCTGGCTTGACGTCTGTTTAGATCTTGCCGTTGCATAAACCATTGAAGGTTTGTGTGGTCGTTCCAGATTTCAAATTCTTGTTTTGCACCTTCTAGATAGTGTCTCCATTGTTCTAGGCTTCGGATAACACTTAGCATCTCCTTGTCTGCGATTGGGTAATTACGTTCTTCTGGCGACATGGAGTGGGAAGAGAATGCGACTGGGTGCCATTTGCCATCTTGTTCTATCGATAGAACAGCTCCAGTTGCAAAATTAGATGCATCGGTTTCTAGACGGAACTTCTTGTCGTTGTCTGGGAAAGCAAGGATAGGAGCAGTAGTGAATTTCCTTTTTAGCGTGTCAAACGCTTCTTGTTGGGATTCTTTCCATGAGAAAGGGGTATCTTTCTTGGTAAGATCGTTTAAGGGTCGTGCGACCTGCGCATAATCTTGGATAAAGCGGCGGTAGAAGTTGGCTAGTCCTAAGAAACTTCTAACTCCGCGGACTGTAGTCGGAGTTGGCCATTCGGTAATAGCCTTGACTTTGTCATCATCCATTTTGATGCCTTCGGGGGTTATTGTCATACCAAGAAATTCAACTTCTTTGGTGTGGAAGTGGCATTTCTCTGGTTTGATGAATAAGTCATTTTCTTCTAGGCGTGCGAGAACTTTGAGAACTATTTTCTCATGTTCCTTTACGTCATCTGTCTTGGTAAAGATCATGATGTCGTCAATGTAGACAACTACAGTGTCTTCCATGTCTGCAAATATCTCGTTCATCATGGTCTGGAATGTTGCGGGGGAATTACAGAGTCCAAAGTACATGACCAATGGTTCGAAAGAACCTCGGTGACAGACGAAAGCGGCTTTCCATTCATCGCCTTCTTTGATGCGGATATTGTTGTAACCCCATCTGAGATCCATCTTGGTAAATAGTTTAGTTCCTTTTAGCTTATCGACCAATTGGGATATCAGAGGTAATGGGTAATTGTTTTTCACCGTATGTTCATTGAGGTATCTGTAATCCTATACCATGCGCTTCTTTCCATCTTTCTTTGGCACGAAGAACACAGGAGAAGTCTGTGGGGAGGTAGAACGGCGGATGTAACCCTTTTGGAGTTGATCATCGATAAAGGCACTGACTTCTTCTTGTTCTTGTGGAGATAAGGGGATTAATCGGCCTTTCTTCGGCATGAAGGTGTCTTTGAGATCTATGGCATGATCCCATGGTTTACGCATGGGCATACGCTCGGATTCTTTCTTCTTGAACAGGTGAATGAACTTGTGATAGGCACGGGGAACAAGTTCTTCCGGGGTTTTCTCAGCTGGTTTGTCCTTTTCTAAGGTTTCTTGTTTGAGAGCATATACATGATCAAATGCGACACGTTCCTGTTCTTCTATGTACCGTGAGAAGGAAGGCTTTGGTCTAAGGTTCTGGCATGTGCTTGGGCAGCGTGTCATGAGAACTTTGCCTTGTGACCAGTCTATTTCTGGGTTGTGGCTCTTTAGCCATGTGTATCCTAGAATAACCTGATTCTTTCCAAGATTGGTTATTTCGGCTGTTGTCTTTTCGCGATGTCCCTGGTAATCAATAATTATCTCTGCATAGTGTGTGATATCTCCAGCGGAATTCCTAGATCCGTCGACATTGTACACTGGTAAGTGATGATGAAGGGGTAGCAGTGGTAACTTGTGCCTTTTGGCCCAAGATTGGTCTATGAAGATCGTGTTAGCACCTGAATCCAGCAGGGCTTCTGCGGATATGAAGTGTTTGCTATTAATGGGTGCTATGCTAACGGGCAATGTGATATCTCTGGAGTTGTTTCCACGGATACGGATTTGGTCTGGGATTTTGTTATCTATTGTGTTAACGGAATTAAGCACCGGTTTCAAGTCCCGGCCGAGCTCACTTGAATGAGACCCCGTTAGACTATTGTTAGATTGTTTCTTGTTGGGTTTAGCGATCTGGACACCCAGTTCGTCTAGACCGCTTTGGCTTTTCCCTTTCCTTCTGATTCTATCTCCAAGAAGGAGGCCTTCATCTCATCGAATTCTATTTCTGCTTCGTGAGGGTCTGAATTCAAGGTTCGAGCTTGGCGTGTGCTCTTTCCCTTGTAGTTTCTACAATTGTTCTTGTGTTCACCTCGTGACCAACCACAGTTTCGGCAGCGTGTGGAGGGTTGTTTGCAATCGCGTGCAAGATGTGGACCAAGACAATTATAGCATTTGCCTCTTAAGGAGGGTCTATTCGCAGCACCAATGTCCATGGGTGCGCCTCGACCTGGTTGTAAGCCATATTCGGTAAACTTTGGCTGAGGGGATGGGCGTGAACTGCTCGGGTATGATGTATTTCCGGAATAGGAGCGGAACGGATTTCCGGTGGAGCGTTCTAGCTTCATTCATTCATATGTTCTGCCGATTTCCACGTAGTTGCTTAGAAGCTCTTGTACGGTTTTAGCCTCGGTCATATTTAGAGACTGTTGCTGATAGATGTGGAAATCAACTGCCTTCTTTAGTATTGTTAAGCCATGCTCTTCGGAGATTCCTGATTCTCGGAAGAGAATGCTGAAGAGTTGTGAGAACGAGTGAATGTCCATAGAGCCTTGTTTGAGTGACTCTAGTTTCTTCAAACTCTCGTGAGCAAGGACATCTATCTGGAAGAATTCTTTGACTTTGGTTTCTAGTTCTGTTAGCGTCAACCATGCACGATCTCCTGGGATAATTGGAGGTGTTCCCATGGGAATGTTCTCGTTTCTTTCACATGCTTCTAAAGTTAGGAGTGCGAATCTAGAAGCTTTTCCGTTCATCCGTGAGAGAATTGCCACGGTGCGGAGTTGATTCGTTTCCCAAGTTTGTTTATTAGCCCATAACTTTATTCTTAGCCACCATAGGCGGAAAGAGGGGCGGTTTCCATCCCAATATCCTGGATCGGCTATTTTCTTGGTGACGTCTTTCTTCCTTTCGGTATTAGCCATTGATTGTTCCAAGGTTAGCGCATTAAGCGCGTCGATAAGATCATTGACATCAGTTCCGTGAGACATGTTTGATTAGTTTTCTGGTTGGGGATCCGGTGTTTCAGCAAGAGGGTTCCTTCTTTGATAAGGAGGCGGTGCGGAGCGATCGGCGACTGAGATACCGTACACGGAAAATTGGTTTACACGAGGGAAATTACGTGCAGAAGGGAAAATCGAGGATTCTGACGTTTCTGATTCTGCTCTTTGGGAATGAGGAGGAGAAATTTGATTATGTGGAGTAGGAGGCCTGATTTCTCTTGGGTAAGTTGGAGTGGGAGGTCTAACTCTGACTGGGATAGCTTCTTCCTCTTCTTCTTCTTCTTCTTCTTCTGACTCTGGGTTTAACTCCTGAGGTGGGACAACTGGATGTATTTTGTACAAGGTGTATGTTATTTCTGCAGAACCGTTAAGGTCTCCTAAGAACACTTGTTGGCCTAAGATAAGGAAGGCCGTAATGAGGAGGAAGGAGAGGGACCAATAGCCTAATCCTAGTTGGTACCTGAGGGAGGCAAGAGCGAGGAATACTACTTTTATAGGTATAGTCCTTTCTACGAATCCTTCTTTTCTCTCTAATCTCACTCCGTTCTGGTGGAATATTATTTCGCGGTCCGCTAATCTGAGCGATAGGTCTTTGGCCAATAATCTGGTCTGGTGTTGCTCTGAGAAAATATCGAGATAAAGTCCAATGGTCAGCTGGTGGAGTGTGAGGGGGCGACGTGTTGGAAATAGTACCTGATAAAATTAACGCGGCTTTGAATGGAGAATGGGCGAATCGGTTCGAAGTTCGCCGGTTGGAATCGTGGGCCTAGGGGTGCCCAATTGACTGGTTCGGGGAGTTGGGGAACTGGTTCCGAGTTTAGGTTGCGCTCTCTATACTCCTCGAGGTGTTGCTCGACTTCAGGGGCGAGCGGGTTCTGGCGAGGTTGGGTAAGCTTTGGCCTTCTATCCGGTAGAGGGAAGCTTACGCGAATGTTTAGATATGCTTGTAAGTCCTCTGGATTGAACCTGGTGTAAGGTTCGACGTCACTGATGGCGGGGCTAGGAGATCGAGATAAGGGTGTGTCTGGTTGGGGGATAATCGGGAGGTCGTTGGGATCGAAGTCGGGGCTGGGGGAGCGAGACGGGTAGAGAAGGTTTTCGATCTCGCTCTGGGTAGGACTATAAGGGCGAGGAGGAGGGACGACTGGGACTAGGAGTCGTGCGACACATTCTTCTTCAGTGAGGAATTCGGGGAAATAATCAATTGGTGGGATGTAAGACACTAGTAGGTGAGCCTTTGTCAGATATCGCCCTTAACCCTTTCTATGGGAAGGTTCTTACTTGTTATCGATTGAGTACTGGTTTACTCTCTTCAAGAACTAGATCGAGTGACTTGGCTTTGCAGGTAGCTAATCTGCAAAGGGAAGGATAGTATAGTCTTGTTCTAATGAAACACTCAACAACTCACCTGTAGTGCTGAAGTGCTTGCTAGAACAATTAGGTAGTCAGGCTAGAGGAGAGCTGATGAGGAGAACTCCAGGAGAACAAGACTGAGGGGGACGCCCTTCAGACTCCTGGTTTATATACTATTGGAGTGTTTGTACCTATTTGGTATGAACCTTAACTACTAGCCAATAGCAAAAGTACAGCATACAGCAATGCGCAGCAGCTGAGTAAGAACAATAGAAAAGATGAGTAATGCTGACTGCGGCGCAGCAGTCTTAGTAAGAAAAGTAATCAAGAATGAGTAAGCAAGAATAAGCATGTGTGAGTAAGCGGGAAAGATAGTCCGTGTCACGTGACGAGGTCATGTGATCAGGTCACGTGATGCGGTCACGTGATAAGGTCACGTGATTGTTGTACAAGATATTCGACTAAGTCCAAAAGTGAAGCTGAAGCGTAGAGAAGTAAGTAAAAGTGTAGGATAAGAAAGGTAAGAAATGTACCATTTGTAACAACTATAATATTATTATGATATCATTTCTTCTAGAATATTCTTTTACACATTCCTTCTCATATTAGTAAGATTACTCAATATATTCTCTCATGTTAGTAATACTTTGATACTGTGCATTTAAATAGATACAAACAAACTCCTGTAGTATGTAAGACTTGCAATAAATGACTGAGGGACTCCAAGTTAAGTCTTCTTGGATTTCCACCTTAGAGATTCTAAAGCTTCTAATTAGGTATTAGTGGAGGTGACTCAAGTTCTATTTAAGGATTTAAGGCATTGCCAACACAAACCATATGATATTCCCTTGGTTGCCCTTGGCCCATTGACCAGACATGTTCAATCTCGTATTGTAGTCCTCAATACCATTTCAAGACTGTCTCTCTAGTAGTCTGTGTTATGGGAAACTCTTGGAAAAGTATCTCATTGATATAATGCATAGGCTGAGCAGGATGATACTAAATCAGACAGTTGTGGCTCTTGCAATAATACAGATAAGGGCTCCTCATGACTACCTTTGAATAAGGACAGCAAAGATGGCCAATTCTTAGGAGATGATGATGATGGTCATCAAAGCAAGCCCAATGAAGTGAACTATGGATATTGACAGGGTTCTGTCATATCACCAGTCCTCAATGCTGAGGTAGATGATACTATCAAAGGCACAGGCTCCACAATGTCAGACAATACAACCTGTATGCAGAACATCAGCAACTGTGCAAAGGAGTACTCTGAAGCTGCATCACAAGCTGGTTGGGAACCTGATATTGTTAACAATGGACAAGTTGTTGATTCTTGGAAGATGTGGCAGTGAGTCAGTTACAAATGTAAGTCATCGATTTATCCTACAATAAGACGTACTAAATGCGGCGCTAGCTAGCCACTCAAAATCCACATCAAAGGCGATGGACGCGATGCGTCGATACCTGATTTGCGCTATTCGAGTTCTGCTGCCTCCAATTTACCCAAAAGCATGACTGCTTCACTTGCACCTGTCCTTGTGGTAAGTCTTTGACTGGATTTTCTGTACCTTTGGAACTCAAGACGATATTAATACCAGGTCGGCGGTGGTCCTTCTGGACTAACTGTTGCACTTACACTGCTGCGGAATGGTGTCCCTGTTCGAATCGTCGACAAGGAGCCCCATTATCGTATCGGACAGCGCTCGAATGGTGTCTGGCCTCGCACGTTTGAAGTTTTCCACTTCCTAGGTGTTCCCGAGATCCATGAGAGGAGTACTAGCGGCATACCTTTCCGAGAGTATAAGCCAGGAACGCTCGAGCCCATCAGGGACATTGAGCTGTTCCCGTACACAGACCCCACTCCGTCAATTCCTTATCTGAGTCACTTCTTGCCCTTGGCATGGTTTGGACTACTGATGTGCAAACTCCCTGTGGGGTATCCTAACCCAAGGTTTTTCGGTCAGCCACCGTTGGAGGGCATCCTGCGCGATCATCTTGCAAAGTATGGATGCCTCGTTGAACTGAACACCGAGCTCCAATCGTTCGAGCAAAACGATGAGCGCGTGATTGCGACATTGGTCAAGAAAGTGGATGGTCAAGAGATTGCAGAGACGTTCGAGGCCTCGTATCTCGTTGGGGCTGATGGCGGCAAAGGCACGTTATTTCCGTGGTGATTTGACGTACTTGTGCGATGGATTCATGATGTGCATGTTCCATAAAGGCATTACCCGGAAACAACTTGGATTGACGTTCCTCGGCGAAACTAGAGATCAATTCAACGCGGTTATTGGTGATATATGCATGGAGGTAGACGGGCTTGATAGAGAGGTATGAGTCATTTTTCTTTTCTCCGATCGATGCTCGGAGACCTCGTTGAACGTCTTTTCAGCATTGGCACTTCCTCGGTGACAGGGGGAGCACTTTGTAAGAAGGTTTATTCGATTATCTGTGATGTAGCTGATGCACTACATACAGCATTTCGCTTCGTCCGACAGATGAGATTGCTCCTGATGGTTACCAGTTCACTTTCGCTGCGAAGGACCGTGAGCCGAGCGAATTCGTTGCTGATGAGAAGCTATTATTCGGATACATATCTGAGTTGATGGGTCGTGACATTAACGTTAGAAAGGTCCCATACATTTCCGCATTCCGGTCAATTTCGTTTTATGTGGAATTCTGTGGGGCTAACGATGACTTTGCGACAGCCCTAACATCAGGATGGTTGACAAGTTTGGACAAGGTCGAGTTTTCGTTGTTGGAGGTGAGGACCAGGCCTGGAAACAAGTCGTCGTTTTTCACTAATACCGTCCTCTAGATGCAGCTCAGTATGCCCGATTTATTTCCTATCACGGACGATTCCTGACTCTTGCTTCAGCGTGCACAGTCCAACCGGAGGTCAAGGCTTAAACTCGTGTGTGCAAGATGGACTAAGGTTACCGTAGAGCTTCGCTTTCTTCAATGACTGAAAGCTCGTCTCCACAGCTCAACCTAGGATGGAAGCTTTCGCTGGTCTACAAAGGACTCTCTGCGCCTGTTCTCCTGGACTCATACAATGCCGAACGTCTCCCAGTCATTGCCGAAATGCTTAATGTCACGACAGGGATCCTAACCAGGTTTCAAGGGTCCGGTGGCCTAGGGAATGCAATGCAGCGGGAGAAGAAGCTGAACATGCTCGGTGTCAACTATCGCTCGAGTCCGATCGTGATTGATGAAATCACGAAATCTGAACCCGTCCTTTCATATCGGGTGTTGGACGAAAGCGAGCTTGTCGCGGGGGACAGAGCGCCTGATGCACCTGGGTTGACTGCGATCTCGAGGTTGTTCGACGTATTCAAGGCTACTTATCACACCGTGCTTGTGTTCAGTCCTGACGTGACATCGGCGGAGGATATCATCGACACAGTGTCAACGTACCCCCCAGGACTCATTCGATCAGTGGTTGTGCTTCCTCAAGGATCAGTTGCAACGGAGTCGGGCACACTGGGTGCCGACGTCGTGGTCGATGAGGCTGGTCACGCTTACCGAGCCTACCTAGTTGAGAAGGGAGAGAAGAAGGTGGTCGTGGTCAGACCCGACGGTGCGGTTGGTGCAATCGTGCGTGGTGCTGAGGGTGTAAAGTTGTATTTCGGCATGATCTTCTTGTAGACGCAAACCGGAGGGCAAACAGTTGGGTATTACATGTCTACGATGTAAGTTAAGTAATCACGTGACTTTGGTTAGTCTGCGAGCAGTTATTGCTGTCGCGAACCCTAAATAAGTTGAATCTCTTCACCGTCCTTCGTCGATGTCAACGTTCGGTGTAACGCGTAACCACGCTGCCTCAGCGTTCTCGACGTCTGCATCGATTACATTGTTCCGACGTCTTGCATGGGAAGGAACCGTCCCCCTCGAAATTCGCGTCGATCCCAAAGAACTCCCCGCGAATTCTGATCGCGGCCTAGAGTGCTACTACATCCAGGCACCTAGGGTTAGCTACCTCCCATTGCTCGTGCCAGAAATACGTAAATTCCTGATGGACATCGTCTTTGATGAGGCAGCTGGCAAGGTGTTGAAAGAAGAAGATTGGTGGTTTGAGAGCGAAGAGGGTACTCTGCTTAAATGGTGCGTGGATCATTTACTCAACGGTGGACCAGGTCTATCACCTCGCAACGCTGTGGCGAAACAGGTTCTCATGTGTGAACCCTTTATAGGCATTGGCCGATTGGTTTGATCTATGACAACCATACTATATCAGCTTCAATACGTCCTACGGCCCCTGCATCAGGTTCAGGCTTGAACTTACAAGTCACCCCACTGAAATTGATCCTGCATCTCGCATCTCCGCCCACCGAAAAACTTCTTCTATCACCCTCCACCGAGTCATGTAAGCAGGCGTTCATGGGCCAGTTGAAAGAGGCAGATTTCATTCGATGGGGAAACACGAAACGGATGACTGGGCTAAGAAAGGCTGAACAGGATGGTATATGGGAAGGAATCAAAGAGCGTGAGTTCTTGCTCGTCCCTGGGGCCTTGGGGCTCTAAACTCGTCTTTGGACTAGCTGGCTAACCTGATCCGGGCGATTATCGTCGGTGACAACGACGTTTGACCTTCTCAGATAACTTCGATGATTATTGGCGCGTCGCTTCTAAAATCGTACCCACGACCGCACCCACGAGGCCGAGTTCACCACCGCCGGCCTCAGGTGCCTCACTACATGCTCGACCGGCATCTACCGACCAACAGAGCGCTCCTGATCGCGACGGTGCGTACAATGTCCGGAGTGTACCCGTCAGACTATACCTTCCCGACGGACCGGTAATCCAAGACCTAGTCCCACCAATACTGGAGGATGGTACGCGCGTCCTCTTGTGTTCGCATGTGTTTTTCTGAACCAGGAACTGCTTCTCGCGCTGGTGCTATTATAACCAAAAAATACACAGGTTCCGCACACACACTATCAAACTACCTATCAACGCACCTTCCACTCCTATTCCCTTCTCCACCATCACCCTGTGCCGAGCTTGCATACGCGTTGATCCAGGGGATAGTTTCTCCCCCGGACACAGAAATGGGTTGGTTAGGTGCTTGCATGGCGGGCGCAGATGGCTGGGTGAACATTTGTGTTGGCATTTCGCGATAGATCCCATGCTTCATCATATTTCCTCTTTGACTACACTGGATCAACTTCTCGATGGATGGTGCCTTCTAGACAAGTCGAGCAGTGAAGATGTTGCCGATGCCCTTCGCTAATTCTTGATGTAGACTTGTTTTAGTTGGCTCATCTCATATCTTAGCTATATTTTCTATTGGCCTATGGTTTTAGCTCGTGTTTAATTGACGGCGATACCCCTGCCTTGTTGTTCTTCAAGTTCCCTCCTCAGGCTCACCCTGAATTTGAACCCACGGCAGAGTCTTTGGCCGGTAACGTGCTGCCAGGCTGTCTCCTCCCCCGGGTGGGAGAAACGCCAAAATTAATATTGCAACAGAGTTTCGCCAAGATGCACGATCGTCAACATCTCGCATGTCACGACGAAGAAAAGGTACCATCTATGTAGCTGAATCAGTGATGAACACGTTCATGCTTCTTCTGGGATCGGGATCGTGATGCCATCGTCCGAAGCACTGCAATGATCACCTCTCTATCTTCGGCCGATCCCCATCCCCCATCCCTATTATGCATCACCATGACTCGACTCGAATCGCCAGTGATCAACCAAATCAGCAGCACAATGTCCGCGGGTGGGGTCTGTGATACCCAGCGTGAGCTTAACCACCGCACATCGCGAGACACAAATAGCGTGCGCGTGCGATTCCTCGGAATAGAGTATGTCGTCGTCGTCGCGTATCCAACCTTTCTCCACGGACGAGAAAAGCAGCGCAGTTTGACATCGCGCCGTGCGCGCTTATACGTTACCACTCACGCGATGATCTCCTCATTCCTCCATCGTTCTCTTCCCACTGATCAGTGAATAATCGAGTCGGGTCTGCGAAATAGATCCAGTCGGGGAAGGATGATTCCCTTGTCGTTCTTTCATGGGTAACTCTCAGACTGTGGAGCGAACCCGGATCGTTGTTGTCTGTGAGCGCGTGGGTGATCTTCATTCGAGACAGTGGGATTGATGCCGTCGTTGTGTCGGATTCGTCTCTGTTGGAGAAATGGATATGGTCCGTCGTCTGGTTAGCCTCGAGGGTGGGTGAGAGGTGAGATCGTGGGGGTCTATTTGAGATGTTGACATCTGCACGGGATACAAGACACTTGTGTGCACCTGCGAAGAGCGTGCGGGAGTGCGCCGTGTGTTTGTCAGTGCGTGGATCTTCCTGGAAGGGTCCAGCAACTTACGGTATTGGCTCAAGAGGATGTGTTGACTAAGTATCCACACAAAGACGTATGCGACTGATACTCTTGGGTTAGTGTGAGAGGGGCGCCGTGCGTGGAGGTGGTGCGTAGAAGCTCGTGACTTACGCTGTTATCTGAACTGAGCTCTTCCGTGACCGGAAGAATATGAGGTTCAGGACATTGGTTGCGGTGTATTCGAGTCATTTGAGTAAGTAAGACTATTTCTGATGAAAGAAGAGGCTGACCGGTGAGTCCAACGAAATAAGCGAGTCCGTCATAGATCATCCTGAGTGATTGTGCATATCATCATGCTATCAGCGAAAAGCGCGTGCCCAAACTTACGCATCCATCAATTTGGAAAGGCTAAGGCGTCGAGGTTGAATATCAAAATGAATTTTGACGATGAAGGGATACTCACAATGTAGTTGTTACCATGCGCTTGTACTTTATAAGGTAGCAGCCACATATGGCTGTGACTACAGAGTCATAAATTATAGCGACGGCATAAAAAACCCAAGGACCAAAATCGTGTTCCATCGCTACAAGAAGACAGCTGGATGCGAATTTCAGTACTTGTCCTAGGGAAACATGCTTACACGCACCTGCCCTAGACGCCACCATGTTTGAGTGTGATAGTAGACAAATAGCTCAACAAATGGGGACACGTACGTCACGAGGGCTGAACGCAGCTTTTGGGACAATAAGTAGGGAGATGGAGGAAAAGAACAACACATACGACGGGGATGTCGGAGTACGGACATCCACTGTAGCTATCGGAATCTTGTGACCAAGATGGATCAAGACACTGATAATGGCACGAACCACCAAGACGGATATATATAGTGTCAAAAGGAGCACTCCGATGCGCTTAGAACATTGGGATAATGCATAAGCCCTGGAAGGAATGGAGTCAGGGACGGAAGACGAGAGAATCCTCGACATTATGCATTGGGAAACCATGATCTGAAGGACTGGCATCGTGAATGAAACATTGATCAGTGTGAGACTATAAAACCTACTCTTTAAGCTCGGTGCTGCCAAATAAAACCTTGAACAGCTTTTTATTGTGAAATGGGGATAAAAGAATACAAAGTTGCTGACAACCAAAAGGCTGATACTGATAAGTCTGGAGATTGTCAGCGTTTTAGTGAAACGTCTTCGAGGTGCCCAACTTACTGGACCAATGCGAAGAGAGTCAAAGAAAGTCTAACGAAAGAACACCTGGCATCAACCTCCATGAGGGGATAGGTGAGGAATAGCACTGACGTGACCCGCTTCCTTCGTCGCTGAACAACATAGAAGTTGACAGCGGTTGGAAATATACGAAGAAATTCGTATACTCCTAGAGTCGTCGATGCTACTCGGATCAAGGAAGCGTTGTCGATCCTCGCCTCGCCGTCCATGATGGAACGTCCTCCCCGATGGAAGATGTATTGGTTCGGATTGAAAACTTATGAGTCTTCGTACCCATCGACTCCGCACAATTCGAAATCAATTTCAAGCCAAGTGTCAACAGTGGAGAGGTTTCAGCTGACCTAACGAAGATATCCTCACCGATCCCCAGGTTTAAAGGCAGACTTATGATAGCTTCAGCATCTGTGGACGTAGATCTTGGTCACGATTTCCAAGTCATTACCGTCGCCCGCGCCCGTGGCCACACATTGAGAACCATTAGTAGACCCGAAGGACCGGTTTCGCCTTCGCACCAGATAGCCATGCATAGATGACACGCCTGGATAGAGTCTGGTATGAAAGCATAAACTTACGAATATTTACAGCTTTCTATTCCCCAAGGCCAATTGATGACAGGTCAAGGATAGTAAGCCGCACGGCTGACCCCCAGAAAGTTATCGCACCAGGGCCTTGGCACGATAATTATGCACGAGCCCGCGGACCGCATCATGATCACCGCCGCAGATATATGTCGAGAAATTTCAAAAAGTTGAGGTCGCACTCACACAAAGCACCTAAAATGAATCGGTGACAAGAGCTTGGCAGGACAGGACATGAGTCTCTTCTTCAAGTTAGGATCGACTCCATAGTGTCGGTGCGATTCTTCGCCTATACGGAGGAGTCAGTATAATTGACGAGCTCGCGGTATAATGGCCCGTTATTTTTCTCATGGGCCGGGTCCACCAAGGTTTTCTGCTACCAACTCCTCCAGTAGTGCCTGGCAATAACCCAAGGACTGCATAGAAGGGCGTGACGAGGAGGCATTGTGTCACTATCCATGTGTTTTCCTGTATCTCTGACTCGGAACTGGTGGAAACTAGAGTCGGGATACTCCGATCTTCCAAAAAACCTACAGCTGACCTTGAAAGCTGGGGTTACCTCGCATCACGATGTTGGAGCTCTTGCTGGTCAAATTACTGCGAGAAACCACTTGTAAGTACTCGGATGGGCCCATTGTAAGCATTCACAGCAGACTGCGTACGTCTCAATGTGGTGGTTAGCACACGATATTCCATGCCACTGAGCGCGGTGACGGCGGCCATGGCCCTTAAAATTACATGAACCACGGTAAGCAGTCTGGACGCCGTCACTGCAATCGATTTTTCAAGCCAACAGCCGAACCCGAGCTGCGTACAAGTGGGAGCAGTGATTACTTTGCGTACTTTACTTATCGATTGATCGCATCGGTTCCTGCTGATAATATCAATGAATCACCAGGTATGACTGACCGTACGGACTCCGAGCGTACTGTACCGGTTGGCCCTTCTAGTTCCAGTGGATTCACGCAGATACACCAACCCTCAAATACTAATACGTCAATATGCTTCCAACAGCGTGGTTCTAGCGGTAACCCACCGAGCCATTCCAGCCCAGTCCCAGCTGGAACGAATTGTTTGCGTTCGTTCTGCATGATTCTACGGCATACACCTGACTAAATTCATACCTGAAACGTCTTCCCGAAACGTGCGTCCTTTGTGCGGAGCAACTGTAACCGATATTTTGGTCTTTGGAGCCCCACAATTATCAGGAAAAAAAAAAATAAGTACGATGCCCATGCATGTGATTAATTACTCAACTCGAGTGAAGCCATTCAATCTCCCCCTCCAACGACGGATGTTTACTTTGATCTATCGGATTAATAAATTAAAAATGTCATCGTTGACTCACTACTTCCCGTCGTTTTTCCGCAACCTACACTGCCCATTTCGTTCCATTGGTCAACATACGAGGTGTTTTGTCTTTTGAATGAAGTCTGCTGCGTTGCCGAACCAAAGGCGTCATTCATCAAGCACCGCCGGTGAGTCCCACCCTTCGGAGGGATCTTTGCGCCGACGGAGAACAAAACACTATCGGTGGTTTTACGAAGTTTCGGCAAAGCAGTAGATCAGCGCAGCTCAGATCAGTGCAGTTATTGTTGTCCATGCTGTTCTCATCGTCAGGGGTACCTGATTCTCAGGAAAATTAGTCTTGAAAGCAAGGAGGACAACCTACACTGCCAGTATGCGAGCCTTTCAGGCTCAAGGTGGGAAAGTATCCTCGGGATTGCCCCTGTCACTGTGTTCTCATGGATACGTATACCGTACGAGCGGGCTGCGGAATTGTCGTGAGCAAAGCGCTTAAGTTTCGTGTTCCTCGAGCAAATCAAGGAGTGAAGATGTGGGAATCATCTACAGCAGCAGATTATCCCGAGCTCCGGACTTCACTCGGTCGTGTAATCTGTAAACCTTCGAAATATGTGTGCATTAGGTATGTGTAACACGGTATAAATTACATATTTATCAGATAAGGAGCCTGCCAGTGACAAATGGTCCATACATAGCGGAATGAAAGCTTCTAGAAATGTGTTGTCCTTCTCTACAGAAAACAGTGTCGATAGCTGTGCTGTGGTACGATTGTGTGCCCCAATTTGCTGCCCAGGGCGCATCTTGGAGGGCTCGAATTGTATCTTCCCCGTGTGAGCCCAATGGATGAGCAGAAACCGGAATGACACGATGCTTAAGCGTGATTTTCTTCGCCGTCGGAAAGAACGCGTCCACAAACATGCGTGAACACCAGATAGTCAGCCGGATTTCTAAGCTGTCACTGGGTGGGTAGATCAGCGACGGAGAAGCTCAAACGGCCGTGAGAACAGTGGAGAGATACGCACACGAGGAGGCGTAAAGTTGTAACTGGCCTAGGCTTGACCATATAACCCTCAGACGATTTTGATATGGATCGTATGGACTCAGCTGGAGCGATGATTCTTCTGACAATCCAATTGCCATAGCAGTCCGCACGGCAAGCTGTGTGGGAGTGGATTAGACAAAGTCACACAACGGGCCAGATCTCGTACGCACGTCACTATACTGGCGGAAACCTGGGAGGGTGCACATGAGTGGCAGCGGGGGGGTATGAAGAGCGGGAACGTACCGTGCCCACGACCACCTTTGTACTCTGCCCACGCTAGCAGGATCGCGGCCTGGACTGTCTCGAGGTTCGGATGTTGTAGCGATGTTGACAGCTGTTCTTTTGCCACATCAGAATACGTGTCCGCGACGCTTTGTGATCCTCTCGCCACGATCTCCGGAATGTCAGAAAATCTTGCACCTAGAGTGGCGATGCAGTTTGAAAGCAGTGGCGACAACGATTGTCGGCGGAACTTGTCGTACATGTCGTCGTATGTGAGAAATGGACATTGAGCACCCATGTTGCTGATGAACAACTGTATGAACTGTTGCATCCACGCGCTTTGAGGATATTGAGGACGTGTGGCGTCGAAAAGAAGTGGCGACCTGTATTGAGCGGATTGACTTGGCGATCGAGTGTGCGAGAGACTAGAACGCGACTGCGACAAGCGGTGTCCACTGTGAGATCCAGGACTTCTGGCATAGTCAGAGAAGTGAGATGGGTAGCGTACATAACCTTCACTACTGTGTCCCCCTGAGGGTGACGCATAAGATGGGGTGTGTCGCACAGACGGTGACATTGGCGGTGAGCCACTCGCTGCAGAGGGTATACCGAAGCCGACGCTCGAACTTCTACTGACGCTGTCGTGGTCTGGATAAGCGTCTCTTCCGTTCACGGGTGGACGTGCAGTGTTGGGTCCTGCGATGGCACGACTCCGCTCTGCAAAGTACCGCTCTCGATCTCGGAACTTGCACTGAATCTTGGCAGCTGTACATGCGTCGCATTGGGCCTCGGGGGAGGGTTGGAGGCACTTGATCTTTTTTAGACGACTGAAGAGCGAACGCGAACGATGAGGGACGTATTGTTGTCGATCATGACGCGGGTAACATACCAGTTATCGCAGGAGGTGACTAGACGAGGGCGCTTTTTCTGGAGTTGGGTGTCTTGAGGGGACTCGATGATGAATTGAAAGCCTTCCATTATCCGGGAAGTCAAAGAATAAGAGGGAGTGAATCTATGACGAAGGTTGGACTGTTTATATCCGCATCCTATATAGGAACCTCGAGGCAGTATTGAATGTCACACTCATGCTGGCAAATTAGTGCCAGTGGGACAAGTGTTGACTCAGAAACACAGATCCAGAAATCGTGAGTCGTATTGAAACTTATTCTCATTTGATGTGACCTGTAAAATGGGTCCTTAAGCGATCAAAAACAGGTGAGCGCTGCAAAACGGGCAACTTACTCAACTTGCCTCACCTAGCGGTGCATATTGATGGATCTGTGATCAATATAGCAAGAACAAATCGAGTTTAGCCGCCGGAGGATTTGTCAACCCGCCACATGAGTACCCGCGTTTCATCCCAAAAATTGCCGTAAAATGGGATTGGCAATCGTGATGGTTTGTTCAGATCGCAACACCCCTCCAAATCCACTAACAGCACGCGAGTTTGTGAATAGTTAACAAGTCCCAAGACGCCGTAACGCGACTGTGCTCACTGTGAACGCAATCTTGCAACACGTTATATACTCCGAATAAATGTAGGCTCTGATAGGTCGGCCAAGCTAGCCTTGGTTTTTTTTTCGGATTTGGCTCGGGCTTGTATGGGAAGTCAGTTTCTAGGGAGGCTGAACAAGGATTGAACCAAGTCTGTACGGATGCGTGGATGTTCCCGTTCCTATGTCACCACTTTTTCACACTGTTTCCCTACTTTGGGGGGTGGGCTGTGCTGTGCCAGGTAACCAAAACTGATGGCTCGGCAACGGATGGGCCGATTCGGACGCCATGTCATCACTTCAGTCTACTCACCGTTCGCGCAGCTGCGGTCGAAACTTTAAGACTTGGCCATGTGTGAGGCTTCAATTCCACAGCATTTGCCGAGCAGTTCCGTCCTTGACGGGTTGACTTTTGCCAACAACTGCCCCCGGATCAATGGGAGGTTACTTCCGATAGTATTTTGGCAAGCGCACCCCACGTAAATTCAGCCCTCGTTCAGGGTGTAATAGATAGTCCAGTCTTAGAACGATGGTACAAAGTGATACTAAACTAACATGAGGAGTCATGATTATGAGTCTATGAAATCTGACTCACCCGCTGAAACGGATACATAATGTAGAGGGAATCGACTAGAACTAGTGATTGAAAAGTGATCCTTCTGATCCATCTATATTGTCCTTCCCGACCTTACTTGATTAGGAACCCCAATTCAACTTAGAAGACCTAATACTTCGAATTTCTTCGGCATCTTGCTCCCGTTCATCAAGCTCTTCACTGGAGAAGAGAAGGGCTCGATTAACATCACCATTAGTGTCATCTTGGAGTGATGAATGTCTCGGAGACTTGGGGCTATCTAACCTTGCACTCAACTCAACATCATAACCATATCCCGAGACGTCACCATTGGAATCGTGCTGGTCTAGTTGAATTGCATTCCCGTGTGCATCAAGAGCAACGCTGGAATCGACTGTCCTTCGGTACTTGTGGTACGTAAAGAGCGCAATGCCGCAAACCGTTATAGCAACACCTGTGATGTTGACAGGCGTGAGTTCGTCACCGAAGAACCATGCAGATATAGTGATAGTGGAGACTTCTTTAGCTATTCCTGCTATTGACATCGGTAGAACGCCAGCACGTTGAATGATGCTTGGCAAAAAGAAGTCGATAGTCAGCCTCGTGGTAGATGATGAGAGGGAACGAGGCCGCCGAGAACGTACTAGTACTCGCTCATGACCATGCAAAATGCTATTACACCCGGAGTGACGAACATCAACAAGGTCTTCGCCGTAGCAGCCCATGTGGCGAAAAATGGGGTCGAAAATACTCTCCCCCAGCCTTCCCAAGCGATACTGGTAATGGCGACAGTGACAGCAGTTGCTGGCGATAACCAGAATATTGTTGCAGGAGGATTATCGAGCCCCATCGTTTTGTCCTGCATCGCGACTTGTGTAAGACTCCACCGAAGGCCACTGCATAAGCTGGCAAACATAACCAGCAGGAAGCCAGAGAGAACGAATGAGGTTTCCGACGCCACCATTAGCAGCACGCCGGCGAAGATGATCAGGATTACGATAACTAAACGTATAGAGAACGTTTCCAGCCGGAATAGAAGCGCAAAGAAGAGAACGAAGATTAAAGATGAGGATTTGCACATGGCTGCGTATCAGATGTCAGTTGTCAGGGGATTTGCTCTTCTGGAACAATAATCGTTGAAGAACACATGGTATAGAATGATAGTGTTATGGTTTTCAGAGAGACGTTGGATAGTCCGATATCAATACCTGTAGCCATCGCAGCTGGTGTAGCCTTGATACTGTAGTTGCGTAGTGTAGGCCTTTTACGCGAGGTAAATTGACTGGGAAAGATGAATCTCAACAAAGCAGCCAGTATAAACTGAACGGTCATATGGAAAGTGGTCACGAATAATGGGTACGGGAAGTCAAAGTGGTCGGGGGAGAACATCCATTTGTTGTACACGGAGAGCACCGTCGCGAAAACAAACCTAGGAACGACCTCAGCGTTTGCAAATAACCATACGAGCTTGATGGGTGTCCATAGAGGATGAGACATACCATGCCAAGATGAAACAGGTGTTTATGATGGCATTTCTCCACCAAAGTCTCTTCTTCTCTGCTTCAGACGCGATGTGGACGTCTTCCTCCTGGTCAAGAATATCGGTCTCGTCGTCTTGTTCATTGTCCTGTTCTGCATTGGCCAATATTGGTTCGTGTTCTGTGGATTCTGGTGGAATGTCGGATTGTTGTGTCATGGTCCATGGACAACGTCAGTGACCAAAAATGAGCACTAGGTACCGAGCGTGTGAACCAATTGATTCAAGTCTTGTGACTGAATTTACCTTTCACACAGGGTAGATCCTTGTGTGAAGGTTAAAGTACAATAACAAGCAGGTATCTAGAAACGATGTGCATCGTAGTGTCTAGGTTTCTCGGAAAAATACTTGATGTGTCACGGCGCACTCCACCACGGCCTCCCAGGCCTTGAAGTTCGGTCACATGGTCACTAAACTGGTCGCTCATGACCCTGGTCCAATGATTCCTGGGATTGTCATAACCAGGGGAATCAGTCCGTGAGTTGTGGTCACGCATCAGGCTTCTCAGGCTCCTGTTGAACCTCAGACACCTGAGGGACGGGAGCGGGGGGATAATTTCGCCTGTAAACGGAATAATATCGAAATGAGAACAGGTCGCTACAATAGAAACTTACCACGTTCGCCAGTGGTCAAACTGTTTTTGGTTAAGATATTCTCGCCATTCATCTTTCTTGATTTCCGATCTGAATCGAGCGTGCTGAAGCAGCTCTAAGTGGTGCAGAGCATGAGGGTAATGTATGAAGCGGGCATAGTCCTTCTGCCGCCAATATTGCAGATATTCTAGATAATTAATGAACGCGGGTTGATCGAGGATGTTCTGTTGCGCCAGAGAATGCAGATAATAGGGATTTGCGAGTGACTGAACAAATTCCAACTCTAGCTCAAATCTTTCGCGATTCGCTGCTCTGGCATCTGCAACTGGTTGAAGAGGGGACTCGATTGCGCCGCTGGACATGTTGACGTTCGCGGTCAACATTTGTTAGGATCTAAAGCTGTTGCCAAACAAATCATCACGTGCCTCTGACGCGTTCAATTAAAAATTCAGAATTACTCCCGTTCATCTATCAGAGCCATCCGCTAGCACAACTTTAACATCATCCAGGAGTCATGTCAGACGAAGATTCCAGTGGCTGGGAGCTCACTGAATCAGATCCAGGTGTTTTCACGGAGCTACTGAAGACATTGGGCGTTCCATATATCGTGGACGACCTATATTCGCTCGATCCAGAAGCCCTGTCTGCTCTTAAGCCCCTCCATGCCTTGATATTCTTGTTCAAATGGCTGCCTTCCACTGGAAGCGAACCTACCAGCACCGCTGGACAGTTCGATCCAGATTTTCCCGGTTTCTTCGCTCACCAAACCGTCAATAACGCATGTGCGACCATCGCTGTCATAAATGCACTCGGAAATATACCATCTCTTCCTTCTGGAGCACCACTGGCGGACTTGATGAGTTTCACTAGGGGGATGGATCCTCAAACGTGTGGTATGGCAGTTACGAGTGCGGATTGGTTAAGGGAAGCACATAACGACCTTTCTCCGCCGAGTGCTATCTCATTAGATGGACTGGGACTACCGAAGAAAACTGAGGACGCTTATCACTTCGTGGTCTATATTCCCGTGTTGGGTAGCGTCTACGAGCTTGACGGATTAAAAACCTACCCTGTGCGCCACGGCGAATATGACGAATCTGGGGAAGGCTGGCTGAAGAAAGCAAGGTTCGTATCAATACTTTACGCCTCCTCCATGAATTTGAAACTCACTTACAACTCGTTATATCAGGGAGGTGATCGAACACCGGATAAGCACATATCCCACCGGAGCGGTAAGCGATACCTTCCGGAGTAACCGCCGACCATCTACTGATTTCCTATTTTCCCAGTTAGAGTTCAGTCTGCTTGCCCTCCGTGATGACCCACTGCCTTCTCTCAAAGTGCAGCTAGAGAAATCACAACAGGCTGGGAATCAATCAGAAGCCAGTCAAGTTCTTGTTAAGATTAGCAACGAAAATTCCAAACGCGAGAGATGGGCGGTCCGTTCTTAATTATCCACTCATGAGCGGCTTATTCACTTAGTTGTTGCGTAGTTTGAAAATAGCCTTCGTCGCCACAACCACATCGGGTTGGCACACGGGCTCTTGGTGGCGCTCGCCAAGGCTGGGCAGCTGTCGTCTGCTACGGAGAACGCGAGGAGAATAATGAGGGAACGCATTGCCAGGCGGAGAGAGATGGGACTTGGTGACATGGATGAGGATTAGTATGTTCCGTTGGTGTATTTTCAGGCTGTGCCCATGGCTACCTTTTGACGTCCAAAGCTTGGTAGGACGTCAGTTTTCATTTGCTGCGCGTTTTCGATTTGTCCGTACATATCGCAATTGTTGCTGTCTGCTGTAAGATCTACTGCGTAGAAACCCCGAGCTCCATGATCCTCCGGTTCCATTGCAATGGTCGTCGTGACAAATTCAATTTGTCAGGCAAGGGCTCATAGCCTCTTTGTGACGCTCATACCTGTGCTCAGGCCCATCATGCATGGTGTGGTAACTATCTTCCGCGATGGTGATCATGTCGAGTTGGTACTTGCACGCGCGACGCACTGTGAAGATTTTAAGTTATTACGAAGTACTCTGTGGCTTCTGAGGCTCGTCGTGCTCTCCACTGATGGAGGCGTTTCCCGGATCTAAACCCTCCTACACAGACACGTATGTACACCTGGAGATCAACACAATCGTGAAATCCGGAAAGACGCCGTGACCCGGCCCCTGAGCTTGTCTTCCGAATTCCGATCGGAGAATCGATCATCAAGGCTAGCCTTCTGTTCCCACTGTGACCTCGGGCGACAATCCACCGCCAGTGATAACGCTGACCACTACGAGCCAACGTTCAGTTGGTTCCATGAGAAGTCTCCTTACATTTACCTCAATCAGCATCATACTAAAACCACAGTCATGTCGCTTACAATCAAATCGACCGTCCAATTGACGTCAGGTATTTAAGGTTCAATGCGATTCTCTTCTGACCATTCCGTACTGAGACACAAGTCACGATCAACAGGTCGTGCAATGCCCCTACTTGGGTTTGGCGTGTATCAGAACTACAACGCCAAACCCTCCGTTCTAGCTGCGTTTAAAGCGGGTTATAGGTAATGAATTCGTCACAGCCTGGCCGCGGGACTGTACCCACACGTTGGGTCCAATTGTACCTAATTCTGATTCTGATTTCTGTCTACGCTTTTTTGGACGATCGTAGGCATGTTGATTCGGCACAGGTATATAGGAACGAAGCCGCAGTAGGTGAAGCTGTCAGAGAGAGCGGTCTCGACCGAGAGGACGTGTTCATCACTACGAAATGTGTTAGCCAAACACACGGTTATGACAGCACCCTCAAAGGTGTCGATGAATCCCTTGCCAGGTTTCGTTTCGGTGGGTTATTTTTGTTCCTTATTCTGTCATTTCAGGAACTCAGTATGAGTTATTGTTTCTTGCTTTGTGTGATAAGACTATATTGACCTATTTCTGATTCACGATCCTTTCTCTGGAACTGAACGCCGTTTGGCTACTTACCGTGCCTTGTTGGATGCCCAGAAGGCGGGAAAAATTAGGACTGTTGGGGTGTCCAACTAGTCAGATTTTCCGTTCTTTGAGCGTTCAACTATGTCGTCTGACTCTCATCGTTGTTGTTCAGCGGCGTCAAGCATCTTGAAGAAATCAAGAACGCTGGTTTGCAAATGCCCGCGGTAAATCAAATCGAGCTCCACCCTCTATGCCAGCAACGTTCGATTGTGGAGTACTGTCACGCCCACTCTATTGTGGTGCAAGCGTATTGCCCGATTATACGTGGACGCATGGACCATCCAACAATTCAAGCGGTAGCGAAAAAGGTTTGCTATTCATCCAAATACGCCGCAACAGCTCCCTCATGCTCTTCGGTTGAATCATTCCAGCATGGACGAGATCCAGCCCAGATACTCATCAGATGGTCCTTGCAGAAAGGGTGCGTTTTTAATTCATATTTATCCCTCTTGAGCGAATTTTTTGTTGTTGTTGAAGATCGACCTTTTTATTTATTTATTCACGCTCTTTCCTTCTTCCATAGGTTTGTTCCCCTTCCAAAGTCGGCGACTCCAAGCAGAATCGAATCGAATGCACAATTGTATGACTTCTCGCTTGATTTGGAAGATATGGCATTGTTGGATGGTCTTGATCTTGGGAAGGAAGGAGGTGTGAGTTGGAACCCGGTTGATGCACCGTAACCAATGAACGTTTGAACTCCGATCCGAATATTGTGGTGTTGGGCGTTGGAAGATGGGAAGGCGTGTGCAGCAGTTAGCGCTAGGAGCGGCTCTAGTGTGGATAGGCTTGTAATGCGCCACCTTGCTTTTGCATAAGGATATGCAGATTCGTCTAACTCCAGAAACGGGTTTGGTATGGCGGAACATTGGGATTATAGTCCATGGACAGCGTGAAGACCGCCCAAGCTTGTCCAGTCAAGGAAAAGTGCATTGAAGGCTCGTCACCGACAGTAATGCACTGCTGCCCGCAACCATCACAGGCTCCCAACCTTATCGAAATAAATCTCCCGTCACTGCACGGTGTACCACGATGTCAATCTGAGTACCAGCAGGTTGCAAATGAATTTTGACGCCTCTCTGACAGTCCTGGCAGGAAAAAGAAGACTTCAAGTTAGTCCATGATCTGCCACGTATCAGCTCATACTCATATTTCGCAGTGCTAACTTGCGGCGGCGGTTAGCTTCTAGTTCTATCATTGTATCAACATCGTGAGATGGTGCCAGCGGACAGTGAAACCTGCTGAAACCACTTCAGACCCGGTCCCGCTGGTCCATTTGCCGTATCTGCATTCCTGGGCGTGAAGGGACCCGCTGTAACCGGAACAAGTGTTTGGCTTGGATTGATCTGGGTGCTAGTGAAGAGTCTCAGGATTCTGAGGAGAGGTTACGATCAGTGAAAATGGAGTGCCGGTCACTTGATAATGGACAGAGTGATTGGTGTAGTACTCACGCGTTGACACGGTGCTGCGGACCCCGGGTTCGTCGTGGAGGAAACATCCCCCACAAAAAAAATATAGTACAACGGATGTCATCCCATAGGGAGGCCACCGTTGTAAGACTCCGCTTAGACGTGGTTAAATGATTTCTGACAGCGCGGAGTGTTCGCCAGCTCATGATGGTCATGATGACGAGAACTTGGAAGTCGCACAACTTGTGCTACTCCCAACGGACATCAAAAAAAGAAGTAGTTTCGGGACTTTTCAAGTACCAAACGAACCGTATCCGTGAGTATTATAACTAGCTGTCAATAATTCGAGTTCTGTTGACAGAGTCCAACGTTGGTCCATCCGCGATGCCCGTCTTTCTTGTTTCGGAGCTACAAGATCGTCTGATCACCGTCGGCCCGAATCACCGGTGGCGGTGCTAATTGGTGTTTCGTCACAAAGTTGAGTTTGATGCTCCTTGCGCCGATTCTCACTGTGTTTCTTTTGTACTCACCTCCTGTCCGCGTGTTTCGATATTCTGGAAAAGTGTGACAAAACTGATGCAGATGGACATCTTGTCTCATTTCGGCGGGCTTGACGAGCTGATCCAGGTCATTTACCAAGGTTTTGATCGTTTCGTCGTCCTGTCCAAGGTCACCGATCATGCGTGGACGCTCTATTTGGGTTTGAAGGGACCGGAGGGTAGGTGGTGGCGAGGATCATGGTCAGCACAAGACATCACCAAACTTGTCGTTCGTCTAATGTCACGACATACGTGTCGCCAACGTGTTGACCACCCTTCTTCCTGTAGGGTTCGATGCCCACCTCTCAAGTACTCGAGCATTTCGCCAACAAGCTGACTGAAGCGTTCGTGAATGGTGAGCTCTCCGTCGGTGACTGGATTCCTGACTCGGGGGCAAACATAAACGTGAATATTGTCTCGATCTTGATTCTTGAGTCTCTCAATGAACGACGCGTATGTGCAGCTCACGTTGGGATCCGCGGCCAAGAAACCGTTACACGTGCCCTTGGTCGAGTTGTCTGCTAAAGAGGCAGCATCCTATGCGACGACTCTCCTCACCGAAGTACGGGATTTGGAACATTCATCCGCGCGCAGGGTAATGACAAGGGACTAAGATAGCTCTTCAAGCCCAATCTCGCAGATGCCGCTTGAACCCGCCAGTATTTCCATTTACAGCGGCTACAGCAGGGTCGACGAGCACCAGTACAGCCCCTGTACATTCCCCTCCCAAGAAGAAGGCGCGCGTCCCCGAGCCTGTAGCGCCTGCTCCGGTAGACGATGAAGCACAGTGTAAGATCAAGTCGTTGGAAGTGGAACTTGCACGAGCCAAGGCAGCTAAGACGGCCAAGTCCAAATCTCCGTCGGGCGAGCCTGAACCGAGTGAGTCCCGGTCTTTCGAACTGCAGTTGACCCGCTGACCACGTTTGTGCCTTCCAAACAGGGTCCGCGGCACCTGCTCGTCCACCCAAAGGGGCATCTCTGGCTAATCCACATAAAAAAGCTCGGAAGTATCAAGCCGTGGAGTTCGAGAGCGATGAGGAGTAGTGGTAGTTAGCACTTGGTATTTTAGCGCTCATCAGGTTATATTCATGGATTTAATGAAGAGTCTGATCGTACAAAAGTAGTTCGCCCCTTGTCCCTTGCTGCGGGGAGTGATCAAATCGTTTTCGTTTCCACGACCACTGCCATTAAAAGCTTGTCAACTCAAACGTGCACTGACTATTATCATGAGTAGAGACGAGTATTGTACTAGGGCGTTTGGTTTTACTACTACCAGAGCCATGTCTTTTGTTTGGGCGTTTGTCGCAGCCAATGAGAGTCAAGCTGGGGTCTGGCGTTCGACTTAAACGGTACCCGAAATAAGATGGATCAAATTATGGCAGCGTCCATTACACGTTTGCAACCACACGTCCAACCTGAACCCCAATACCCTTGACCGGAAACCACCATGTCTCACTTTGCTCGTCCTTTACCCGCCCAGGGAGATACCAACGGCAATGCGCTTAGTGTAGAAGCGATGTTTGCTCAAATATTGGGCGCGGTCCAAAAATCCCAACTCGAGATATCCGAGCTTCGTCAAGAATGTACCGAACTGAGACTTGCGAATGCGAGTCTCGAAAGACAGGTCAAAGAGGGCTTGCAGAACAACCACGCTAACGGGAATCGTATTCCTGGTACACCTGGTTTTATGACGCCAGTTCCAGGCAGCCCTCAACTCCGTGCAAAGTCCCCTTTCCTGTCCCCTCATAATATTCCTACACTCACAGTTCCGCTTTCTCTTCCTGTTCCGTCACCTCTCGGAGACAACGCTATAACCGTCGTCCCATGTACACAACGTGACATCCCCGGATTCTATGTTGTCATCCCTGCTGGAGGGGCCGGCACTCGTCTTTGGCCGCTATCCCGCGAAGACCATCCGAAGTTCCTCCTAGACCTTACATTGAAAGGAAGGTCGTTGATTCAAGCTACTTGGGATCGGTTGTTGCCTCTTTCATCTCCTCTCCGCACTACAGTCGTTGCCGGACCAGGTCACATCAAATCCATCCGCGAACAGCTACCAGACCTCCTCGTCGACAACCTCTTCTGTGAGCCTGGTCCAAAAGACTCCATGGCAGCTATCGGTCTCGCTGCTGCCGTTCTTGCAAAACGTGACCCAAACGCAATCATTGGGTCTTTTGCGGCGGACCACATGATTTCCGGTGATGATGCATTCCTCTCGGCAATCGCTGAGGCAGTCGAAGTCGCTAAAACGAATTATCTCGTCACAATTGGTATCGCGCCATCACACCCGTCGACTGGATTTGGTTATATCCGTCTCGGAGATAACCTTGGCATTAAAGAAGCACCTAATGCGAGACTGGTGTCAAGCTTTAAAGAGAAACCTGATGCCCGCACTGCGGCAGCTTACATCGGGACGGGTAACTACCGATGGAACGCAGGCATGTTCGTGACGAGAGCGACTGTGTTGATGGACATGTTGAAAGATTACAAACCTGAGCTGTACGATGGACTACAGAAGATTGCCGATGCCTGGGGTAACGAGACCCGCCGTCAAGCGGTCCTAGCTGAAGTATGGCCAGGCCTCGAAAAGATCGCCATCGATCACGCTGTTGCAGAGCCAGCGGCGGCTGAAGGCAAAGTAGCCGTCGTACCAGCGACGTTCGGTTGGGACGACGTTGGAGACTTTTCTTCTCTCGCGGATCTTCTGCCTGCAGAATCCAATCAACCTCGTGTATTGGGCGATGGTGGTTTAGTTTTGTTTCTCGGTTCTGACCTTGATATGTCACATCCTCGACTCATGAGTGCTGTGTTTCCCCCACAGTTTTGACCGAACAAGTCGCGGGTGGTATTGTCGTTCCTGGCTCAGGACGGTTGATTACCTGTCTTGGTGTCGACGATCTGGTTATCGTTGATATGCCAGACACTCTCCTTGTCACCACTCGCGCGCGTTCTCAAGAAGTGAAACGATTGGTCAAGAAATGCCGTGATGCTGGATGGAAAAACTTGCTCTAAAAACCAGGACTACATATAAGCACAATATACAACATAATCGTTTACAATTCATGGAATATACTTTTTTCTCTTTTTTTTTTCTTTCCATCGACTTTCTTCCCTTTCTTGTATACATTCTTGTACTTGACTCTGTTCGGGGTCGTTATTATATCAATCTCGGGATGTTCTAATATTTAGTTCCAATTCGCTCCTCAGTTCTATTACCCTACCGTAACTATGATTGGACTACCACTAACAACCAAATCGCGTGACTATCTACCTAAGAGCGCTGTTTTCCAGTGTCCTATCTCGAGCTGGAATGTTACCGTAATAATCTAAAAAGTTATAATGCTCGCTCGCCATGGTCCATCCTACACGAAGATCATCCCAAAATACGCCTTCACTCCTTCGGCACTACGCACGATTGCGCCAACCACACCATCAGGTCTGACCACGACCACCTTCTTCTCTCCCTTCTCGGCCAGGTAGGCTCGGTAAGCGTGACCAGCCTCATCGACTACGACGTGGGCTGCCAATGTACCCGGCTTTATCGCAGCTGAGCCTTGTGGAAGTATGACGACGGATCGAATGAATCCTGGGGGATACGATGACACTGTGTCAATGACATCCTCCGCCGATGTCACGTCAGGACTGAACACAAGCACGGTGTGATGAGTAGCCTTGAATACGTCGAACAACCTCGGGATTGGGATCGCAGTCAACCCAGATGCATCAGGCGCTCTGTCCCCCACGACAAGCTCGCTTTCGTCCAACACCCGATAAGCATTCACAGGCTCAGATGTGATGTCGTGATATCGTCAACGACGATTGGGCTCGAACGATAGTTGACGCCGAGCATGTTGAGCTTCTGTTCGCGATGCATAGTATTTCCGACGTCGCTGGATTCTTGGTACTTGGCTAGGATGCTTGTCGTGATGTGAAACATTTCGGCGATGACTGGGAGACGTTCGGCGTCGTATGTGTTGAGGAGCGATGGTGCGGAGAGTCCCCTGTGGACCAGGGAGAGCTTCCATCCCAGGTTGAGCTGTGTGGACGGGTGATCAGTCGTTGGATGGCGTTGGCGTCGTATGGGGGAACTTACCGCGTCTTGAATGCACGTGTTGAGACCTTGACCTCCGGTTGGACTGTGCACACTGTCGTAGGAGTTAGGAGTTGTCCACGATAGAAAGCAGAACGTGCATACTGGGCTGCATCTAGAGGACGTGGCATTAGTGAGTCAAGTCGATCTGGAGCTAGATACTGATCGTCTCACCATCCTCACGTTAGGACTGTCCCCAAATTTGTTGTTAGGTTTAGTTCAGAGTCCTGCAAGGAACGCGCTCACCGGAATGTCGAGATATAGACGAGCTTTCTGGCGTTGATTTCGCGACCGATCAACTCGGACATGTACTTGAACAAGAGCTTCTCGTCATTAACGAATTCGCTCGGTTCACGGTCTTTCGAGGCGAAAGCGAACTGGTAACCGTCGGGAGCGATATGCTCGGTCGGACGGAGCGTAAGGCTGCGACAATGGCATCAGTGATAACACAGACCATCAAGAGAGTCACCTCACAAACTGATACGCCTGTCACCAAAGAAGTGCCAATGCTGAAAAGATGTTCAAATAAGGCTTCAAGTAAGAACCGGAGGAAAAGAATAATAATTCGTACCTCTCTGTCAAGTTCGTCTACCTCCAGGCATATATCACCAACGACCATGTTCAATTCGTTTTTGGTTTCCCCAAGGAACGTTAATCCAAGTTGCTTCCAGGTAATCCCTTTCCTCTACCATACCCATAAGCCATTGCATTTGGAGCTCTCTATACCTTTTCCGCCATCAGCTCCGATGAGATACGAGGCCTCAAACGTCTCTGTAATCTCTTGACCGTCCACTTTCTTGACCAATGTCGCAATCACGCGCTCGTCGTTTTGCTCGAACGATCGGAGCTCTGTGTTTAGTTCAACGGTGCACCTATATTTTGCAAGATGATCGCGTAGGATGCTCTCCAGTGCTGGCTGACCAAAGAACCTCGGATTAGGCTATACCACAAGAATTTTCCATCAGTAGCCGAAGTCAACCCAGGTGAGAGGGCCGAAAGATAACTTACATAAGGAATCGATGGAGTGGGCTCGCTGCATTGGTACATCACAACGTCTTTAAGGGGCTCGAGTGTCCCTGGCTTGTACTCTCGGACGGATAAGAGGCCAGTACTCCTTTCATGGATTTCAGGGACACCTAGAAAGTGGAAAGCTTCGAACGTGCGAGGCCAGATGCCATTCGCGCGTTGTCCAATGCAGTAATGAGGTTCCTTGTCGATGATTCGAACAGGGACGCCGTTCCGCAGGAGTGTAAGTGCGACGGCCAACCCAGAAGGACCTCCACCGACCTGGTATCACCGTGAGTCTCAACGACTGTGCAAGAAGTCCAGTCAAAGAGAGAATACACTCACCACGAGGACAGGTGCGTCTGAAGCAGTCATTGCTGGCCGTAGTAGAACTCGAATGGCATAGAGCGCGTCACCTTATACGTCGACTTTGACAGGCTGGGCCGAATCTGCGACCCACTGCGAGATGGCTTACGATTTATGGTGCGGCAGCGGCAAGTGTCTGTCACAATCGATTGGAAGTGACTTGAAATTGACTCAGACCTAGAGCCTGCCAGTGGATGTGCGGGGAGATTAAGGTATCCAAAGGTCTAGTACTTACACCATGAAATAATGGATGTCAGTATGGTTACGGTAGGGCGCGTTGGCATAGTACTGCAGCTCTAAAACCTTGGACTGTTGAGAAAAACCCTGCCAGTGATTCCATGATCGGCGCATGCAACGTCAAACTTCATTACGAGGATCTTAGCCTAGGAAAATCGCGATACGTGGCAAGCAATAGAAAAACAACTTTTGTACTGAGCTGGGGTACGACTACAAGTAACTTCATGGATGTTGGGCCGATCTTCCTTGCGTTAACACGAGGATACGGGAATACATTCTATCGCACGCTAAACTTCCCGTGGTCCCGAAAAAAAACCCTACCGTCGACCCCTCAGGTCTACACAAAAATCCTCCCAAAGTACGTCTTCACCCCTTCCGCACCTCGCACGATTGCGCCAACCACACCATCAGGTCTGACCACGACCACCTTCTTCTCTCCCTTCTCGGCCAGGTACACTCTGTAAGCGTGACCAGCCTCGTCGACTACGGCATCGGCTGCCAATGTACCCGACTCTATCGCAGCTGAACCTTGAGGAAGCACGACCACTGATCGAATGAGTCCTGGGGGATACGATGACACTGCATCGATGACATCCTCCGTCAAGGTCACGTCGGGACCGAACACGAGCACAGTGTGATAAATAGGCCTGAACACATCGAACAACCTCGTCTCTACACCATCTCTAGTCGCCATCAACCCAGGCGCGTTGGGAGCCCTATCCCCTGCAACGAGTTCGCTCTCGTCCAACGCCCGATATGCACTCACAGGTTCGGATTTCGTGAGTTCGTCAATGACGATTGGGCTTGAACGATAGTTGACACCGAGCATGTCGAGCTTTTTCTCGCGTCGCATGTTGTTGTATTTCCCTACCGCACCTTCTTCTCGCATCTTGGTCAGTATTCCTGTCGTGATGTTGAGCATTTCAGCGATGACTGGGAGACGTTCGGCATTGTATGAGTCGAGGAGTGCATGGGGAGAGTGTCCTTTGTAGACCAACGAAAGCTTCCATGCTAAATTGAGCTGTACAGACAGGCTGTCAGTCAGCGCAAGGTGGAGTCTCACGAGAAACGCACCGCATCTTGCACACAGGAGTTTAGACCTTGGCCTCCGGTTGGACTGTGCACACTGAAATGGGGTTCAGGAATCATCTGCGACAGGAAACGATTGGACATACTGAGCAGCATCTAGAGGGCGTGACATTAGTGAGAAAAGACGACTTGTAACCGTGTATTGTCTCACCTCCAACAACGAAAGCTCGACCGTGTCCAAATTTGTCAACCATTCTGATGTTAGGGCTACCCCGATATTATCGTTAGGTCCACAAAATCCTGCAAAAAATACACTCAGCGGAACGTCGAGAGAAACTTGATCTCTTTAACATTGATTTCGTGGCCAATCAACTCGGACATGCACTTCAACAATAGTTTCTCGTCAGCAACCAATTGACTCGCTTCGTAGTCCTTATTGAACATGATGAACTGGTAACCGTCAGGAGCAACTTGATCTGTTGGACGGATCGTAACCCTGTAGCGCATGAGCCACATCGTAACCAGCGAAGAAAGCCTCTCACATGCTGCTGCTCCTGTCACCGCAAAAGTGCCAACGCTAAAACATGGTCAAGCAATACATCAAGCATAGATGAATAGATAACTCATACCTCTCTGTCGAGTCCCTCTACCTCCATCCGTATATCACCAACAACCGAGTTCAATTCGTCTCTAGTTTCGCCGAGGAACGTCAATCCAAGTTGTTTCCGAGTAATTCCTTTATCGACCATTCATCATCAGCATAAAGACGTCAAATCTCCAGAGAAGCAGCATTCCTTTGCCGCCATCAGCCCCGATGAGATACGAGGCCTCAAACGTCTCTGTAATCTCTTGACCGTCCACTTTCTTGACCAATGTCGCAATCACGCGCTCGTCGTTTTGCTCGAACGACCGGAGCTCTGTGTTTAGTTCAATGGTACACCCATATTTTGCAAGGTGATTGCGTAGGATGCCCTCGAGTGCTGGCTGACCGAAGAACCTTGGGTTAGGATAAGGGACCGATGGAGTGGGGTCGCTTGCCGGGAACAGATGAGACTTCCTGAGGGGCTCGAGTGTCCCTGGCTTATACTCTTGGACGGGTAAGATGGGAGTACTGGTTTCATGAATTTCATGAACGTCTAGAAAGTGAAAAACCTCGAACGTGCGAGGCCATAATCCATTGGCACGTTGTCCGATACGGTAATGAGATTCCTTGTCAATGATTCGAACGGGAATGCCGTTCTTGAGCAGTGTAAGTGCGACGGTCAGTCCGGAGGGACCACCGCCAACCTAATGTCACGATATAAATTAGTGATCAAAGTCCCAGAACAAGGGATTTGAGGTGAACTTACAACAAGTATGGGCAGAATCGGAGTCATGTTAGCACGGGAGGGTAGTTCGATGATGAATCTATCTCATTCAAACTAGCCAGCTCTTATATGATTCTCTTGAACAGGCCAGTATCCAAGTGACAGAGCCTCGACCTATAAGGTTGTTCACAGGCGCGACAAGGTGATTTTGGAGGGACAGACGACAAAATAGGCTGTGAACAGGGTGAATTGAATCTGAGAGCGCGGAGTGTTATCACGTTGTTAAGTTGTGGTGATAGTCACGATCCACGATAGAAACGGTGTGGGGCTGACATATCATTCGACTTAAGCATCAAACGGCGACATATCACCGACATGACACGCACCAGTAACTCGTTCTAGTAGTCCCCTCGAACCCGGACTCTCGCTGAGTGAAAACAGTCACTGAGAGATTTCTACGCAGCTAAATTGAGGTTCAGACGTACTGCGAGGTTATTGAAGGTTATAAGCGATGACGGTGACGCACACGCACTGGCTGCGGCACCGTTGACAGGCCTCGTTTCTTCTCAGATCAGACAGTGGTAATCATTGATTCTGATCGCTATGGGGAATAAATGAACTTCTCGTTACCTCTTGGCGCGTGCTTGACCCGTACCCTGGCTAAGAAACGGTTCTCAGATGTTGATCTCAAGGACCGCAACTTCATCCCAGGTTTTGAATTCAGTGGTGGTCGCGACGCAAATTGCTTACTAATACTATGGTAGTATAGACATTGGACTCGTTGTCAGACTGTCACTGTGTGTACCGATGTCTGTAGCATGTCAATCTCGGAGGACAATAACTGACTCTTCTGCTATCGGCTATCAATACCAGCAACCAGTTAGTACAGTGATCACGACGGTAAATCACTCCATCGGCACTACTGGCGAAAAGCATAGAGACACAAAGGGCTTGAAAGAAATCGGACTACTACTAGGGTGTGTAGGAGCGGTGGGTGCATCAGGGGAAGAAGGAAAGGATATCAGAGCATGAACACGTCCCCCGGAGATGCATCGATGGGTCCTGCCATATGAATCGCGTACGAGACTCGAGCCACCGGCTACGCAATGCGTGCGGCACGACATTATGATCTAGGTCCAATTGATCATGACTAGTGAGTCAACATATTAAAACACTCCTAGGAGCAACTTGGAGATAATCTTGGGTGTACGCTCCCATAGCGCCGTGTCTTGATGTCCATTGAGTTGGGTGGTTCGCGTGACCAATCGCTCTACGTATGAGTCGACTGAGTGACACAACTGCCACTGGGCTCACAGGTCTAACTGGTGGGTTTAAAACGCCAATGTGACCTGCAGCGGAACGCATCGAGCCAAAGTACCCATCTATACAACACCGTTCATAACTTCAACACCGTGATGACTAGTGCCATAACCCACCTCGGAGGAACAGCGTCTGACATTGTCGTCGGCAAAGTCGCTGTAAGCTTTTATTCTCTGTATTCACCCTTTTCTCATTCCTGTTGTTGTAGCATGGACTCATGCGTATGACGTGAGCGATACACATCTTTCCGAAAGACATCCACCTCATTGATAATCGTTCTAGGGCCGGGTTAGTGCCTCTTCAGGACGAACAATGCTTTGCAGCCATTAAAGCAGGCATAGATGCGTTACCCCCTGGTGCCAAAATGTTCCTCAACGGGGGTGGGACACACCGTTACTTACCTATTTTACCTCGCTCACTGAAAGCAACCTCGCGCAGGAGAGTTCTATGGTCCAAATCGCTCTACCGCAAACCTAGAGCTGATTGCCAGGTTCTTCGAGAAGTATCCAGAGTACGTGGACAAGACGTTCCTGTCTATCAAGGTCAGTCCACATTGTGACGCTCTTCCATATATTTCCCTGACTCGGATATATTTTAGGGAGCTCTCAATACCGCAGAGCTGCGACCTGATTGTTCGTGAGTTCATATTGACCACATTGAGTGCCGTGGACATCTCTAATCCAATCCAAGCCCCGAAAATCTTACCCGAAGTGTGAACACCATCAACGAGAAGTTGAGAGGCACGAAACGTCTTGATTTATTCCAATGTGCTCGTGTAGATCCCAATTTCCCCATTGAGGAGACTATAGCCATTCTTGCCAAGTTCAAGAGCGAGGGAAGCTGGACCACATTGGCACGACCGAGTGCAAAGCATCAACCCTTCGTCGGGCGCACAAGGTTGGTCGACTTATTTGCTCGCTATGTCTGTCATGAAGTGCTTTTATAGATCCATCCGATCAGCGCTGTGGAAATTGAGGTCAGCCCATTTGCATATGAGCCAGAGGCTCGCGAGGGTAACTCCGTCAATTCCGTCCTTGAACCCTGACTGATCACCTGGTCAATGCCTTAGTGATTGAAACCGCGGCAGAACTTGGGGTGGCAGTCGTGGCTTATTCGTTAGTTTGCCCCGTTAACCGGTGTTGTTCGTACTCTGATGATCTCTCCACAGGCCTCTTGGAAGAGGGTTATTGACAGGGCAATTTAAGAAACCTGAAGATTTGCCTCGTACATTC
This sequence comes from Chalciporus sphaerocephalus, assembly GCA_038094055.1. Lineage (NCBI taxonomy): Eukaryota > Fungi > Basidiomycota > Agaricomycetes > Boletales > Boletaceae > Chalciporus > Chalciporus sphaerocephalus. Next base: position 172,285 of record JBBPTH010000027.1, on the reverse strand, counting down.
TTCCAGTTGTCCTTCAAATCACGGAAATAAAATCTCTGCGTAGAGGGTGATTTCCGCCGTCGTGACCCCCGATTCCAGGGAGACGTAAGATCCACTTCGCTCACATAACCTCCCATTTCTCACTGAATCGTGCCAGACCTTCAGGCAAAATGTTGCCCTTGTTGATGCCCTGGAAGGGCTTGCAAAGAAGAAGAACGTCACCCCCGCGCAGCTTTGCATCGCATGGGTCAGCTCACTTGGCTCGCACGTCATTCCCCTCCCTGGATCTTCGCATGTCAAGCGCACCCTTGAGAACTGTGCTGGTGGTAATATCGTGTTCACCGAGACAAAACGACAGGAGATTAATGAACTGATCGAGAAGGCTGATGTGAAAGGTCCTAGATATCCCGAACCGCATGCAAGGTACCTATGGGGTCGAGGAAAATTGGAAATCTATCGCAATACGGTGTTGTGTTTTGTGGCAGAGCTAGCTTTCTTGTAGGTGTTCCGTACATGCCAGATTGTCGTTGAGGATGCATATAGTGCTTGCGGTGTCCCTTGGAATTGTCGTAGCTGTAAGTAAAGGGATCAGTTGTTGTATGAAGATTTCTTGTCTGCTTCGAATAATATGAGAGAACGTTTGAGTGGCTTGGAAAAGCTATATGGTGTGTCGTGGTCCGGCAAAGACTTGTACGATTTTCATGAGTTATAGCGCATGTCGGGCATGTCATTCCCGTTTGCTAAACGCTGTGACATTTTACGAATCAGATGTAGCCGCGACTCAACTTCGATGAACGTGTCAACCTGGGCAATCCAGACACTCAGGCTGATAGCGTTTCGAGTCGACTGAACACTCACAGAGCATGTCTCAACATGATATTAACTCGCTCGGTATAGCCTCAATGCGAGACGAAGCTGAAGAGTTTGTGTGAATCAAACCAATCCGATGGATGTTCACAAGGGAAAGTCGTAAAAGAACGTGATTTTGAGCCGATCACAGCGCTCTGCCTTGAGGACCTGGAGAAGCCAACGTTTTGTGGATTGACTATGCGGAGGATGCGGAGGATTAACGCCTTCTGCGAGTTGGTTGGTATGGGTTTGTTGGAATTTGAAGCACATCGGATGCCGTTGAGTCGACCTATCAACTGAGCCATCTAGGGATCATCCCCGGTCCAATCTCTTCCTGGGACCATTGTTGTGGTGACAATGACACAGGAACAAGCGTACCTAGTCGTCCGTAGGTCACGTACCTGATCAAAGCTTAGCCAAAATCAAATATCTGAGACATTGAATCCCGGATTCTTCGACGTCACATCTATCAGTGGACTCATGCATGGCTGGTGACTCACCGAATCCCCGGCACTGGAAGATCGTACTCTGGAGATGGTCAAGCTGATAACGGTTCTATTTTTTTTTTGACTGATACCTGAGTCTCTGACAGTACATCTGTTAATTAATGACGAAGTAGTAAAAAGACATCCCAAAGCGAGGCAGAAGCGTGGAGAGAGACCCGGTGGATAGTGAGCATTGATTGCTGTAGAAACGTTCTAGAAGGTGGTGAGCGATCTGGACTGGGAATACAAAGGCATCGGCAACGGAGACGGTGTGGTCAATTGTTGTGCTTTGATCTAAAATGGGTTGCCGCCGGACGCCACTCACAGCGACGTAGACTCGACCGACATACGAGCAAGGGAGAGAGTTGCGATCTCGCTGCGCAAGATAGATTAGGACAAAGAGGACCGCGTGAAGGACCGAGCACTTGGCAAAGATCTGACGCTTTGACCCGTGTGGGCCAGCAGGTTGCTTTGTAGATCGAATGTCAAAGCGATGGCTGTTACACCTGTGAGTTCCACATTTCCACCTACCGTGCTCAACGCTGTGGACGTTTTCGAGCACGCTTTGACGCGTTGTAGGTTGGGATATAAGTTGCTGCGCGGCTAACTCGGTCCACAGAGCAAACAGGACCACAACAAGGTGGACCCACAAGGACCTACTAAAACGGAACTGCCAGCGCCTGTCCTTTTTCCTCATCCCCATCGACGCGCTTCTCACACAAACCAACTTTGGCTCTTTCCCTATCCACCCTCCCATCTACACACCTTCCATCGCGCCCTACTACCCTGGCCACCATTCTACGCGATGGCAGGGCCTTCTCGTTCAAATCCAGCCACAGGCTCATCGCGACAACAACCAGAGTACAAGGTGCAACCACCGCGTCCCCCCAACGCGTGGATCTTGTATCGCTCAGATAAGCTCAGAGAGCTTCCCCCTTCAAAGGAGCGACGAGCTCAGGCCGACGTCTCTAGACTTATCTCCGATATGTGGCGAAACGAGTCAGACGAAATCAAGCAGAAGTACGAGCGATTGGCTGACGAGAAAAAAGCTGAACATCAGCGAATGTACCCCTCCTACCGCTTCCAGCCAATGAAGAAGGAACACAAGGAACGGTTACGAGAGGAACGCAAACAAGAACGCGAGCAAGCGCGACAAGCTAAGAAGTCAAAAGGTCGTGGCGCCACTGCTACACCTGCGCCCACACCCGCGCCAATGATGCCCCCCTTTGCATATATCCCATCACCGTATCTATTCCCCCCTGGTTATCCCCCTCCCATGGGAATGCCGCATCCCTACATGATGCCGTATCCCCGCGAAGCGCATTTTGGACCTGCTGGACCATCGCCTCCCTTATCCGCTGCGTCGTCCCCCAATACATCTGCATCGCCAGAGCCTCAACCGAGTCCGGAAGAACCCGTCCCATCGTCGAGTTCATCCCTTCAACCGTCCCCCACACCAGACTCACAAATATCCTCTTCCTCTTCCCAACCATCGCCGGTCAATTTGCTTTATCCTTCGCAATCTCTTCCTGGATCACAGCTACCCTCGCCCAATCCATATGCGCCTGAAGCGCTTCCTTCCCTCTTGTTGCAACCATCTGCACCAATCCAATGGCCTTTGACCCCCACGGAGCCTCAGATGCCGCCAGCTCAAAATACAGGCGCTCAATCTGAATGGAACGATCCATCCACTCAACTTCCGACTGTCAACTCCCAGAATCCTGAGCAGTTTTTGAGTTTCGACATACCTTTCGATCAAGCCCAGACTTTCGCACAATTCCAGCAGGAGGTTCCTCACCCTGGTATGACACTGGTTGACACCGAAGATGTTCTTTCCAAGACTCGCGAGCGTGGCGTCTTCAGCTTGGAGACTGTAGTCCGTTCAGAGATCGTGGCTGAGCCTGAGGGCGAATTCGAAGTTTCTATGGGTGCTCAGGCGACAACATACGATTACAACAAAGAGCTTTTCTCAAACTTCGATTTCTCTGCGTTCGAGCAATCACTAGAATCCACTCCTGCGGAGTGTTCTGATGTCGACCCACTTGCTTCAACTTCCATCCCTACGGACTTCGCATCCTTAATCCAAGCTCCAAACAACCCGGAAATTCAGGCATACGCAGCCGCTCAGCAGCGTCAACCGAGCCTTTTCACGCAGGATGTGATGCAATTTTTGAATTTCGAGGCCGCAGAGGATTCGGTGCAGGACAACTCGATACCACCTACTCCTACTACCATCGCCCCGCAGCAGGTTCATACTTCTCAAGCACAGCCCGCCCAGATGATGCCCATATTCACCCAGATGACGAACACTCCTGTTAGTTCTGCCGGAAATACTAGTTCGTATGTCCCTCCCGCCGGGGCCCATCAGTTCTCCTCGCGTCGGGTAGGAGGTAGCTGGAAGCTTACCTTTGTTCCTGACTTGTATCCTGAAGAACCCCTCCAGTCCTGGACCGTTCCTGTCACTGAGCCATAATGTCCCCGCGATACCTCTACATCTTTCATCGCTACCGCTATCTGTCTGGACTAGAAGGGCTGCCCGTCTTCCGTTTTCAATTATGTTATCCGATCCGATTGTTTTCGCTGTTCATAGATTCGTCCCGGTTACGTCCAAGTTGCTTTCCCTCTGCTATCAATGACGGGTAGTCCTTCCTCTCAAGGTTGATCGTTGTTCATGCCGTTTCCCGCGTTCCTCACTCGCTGGTCCGTCGACGCGACGGTCGTGTATGGCCATCAACCTTGCTATGGTTGTTTATTGACGAGCGACCTCATTGCCAGACTCCTCATTTGCATGATATCCTAACTATCCCCTCATGGCATTATTATGCTTTCTTTATTCTCGCATCGCTCTTATTATGAATCATCGACATATCTGAATTATCTCCCTCCATGATCTGCATTATTCTCCTCATCCATCATCCACCCAATATTGATATTGATATATCATACAACTGCCTTCATCGACAATCCTTGCCAGTTTCTTTTTTTTTTTCAACTGCTAATTAGTCTCCTCTGTTTTTTGGGGGATCGCTTTTCAACCTAAAGTCGACCAACGACACTATTTTTTTCTTCTTCCATTTCATAAATACCATCTGGCATGTTTAAATTCTTTCCTCAGGCTTGCGCGTATTTTTCAGTCTCCATTTTCTTGTATGATTAACCATTTGACAAGACATGTAACAGAAATTATTTTTGGGGACTATAGTGATCAATCGTAATCGTATCGTTTGTACCTAGCGTTTTGTGTTTTCGAGTCGTGTGTGGGATGTTGCGTTCAAGGATGGAATGAAGGGTTTGGGAGTCGGGATTTTCCATCCTTGCTTTGATCTAACCGAGGGTATTGCGAACGAGGGTATTGAACATATTTCGATTACAGTACCGCTCTGGTGGATGGGATCCAACACCGCGAAGCCGAGGGGGTGGGGGGCGACTCGGACTTGGACTCGGACTCGGACACCGGCGGCGTTCACAGGTCAATATCACGATGACCATGACTCGGGTTTGACTCAGTCAACTGTCACATTATGTACCACTCCCATACCGCCCCTGATGCTGGTGATTCTCCGAAGCGGGTGGCCACTTGGCATGCGTCGACGCGCGTTCCCGAATGGGAGGACAATGGGGAAGCGGCTGAGAGCTCTTCGATAATAATCTAATCTCAGGGTGTAAGCCTTAAATAAATAAGATTTCAAGTTCGTGTACATGACTGAAGCTCGGAGTTTGGGGATTTGGATTTGCTGGGCCTCGTGGGTTTTTTTGTGACGGCGGTCGTCCTTTGTTTTTCGCTGTACGCCGGGTTGCATTGTGTGTGCGTTCTTGGTCCGAGTTGGAGCTCGGAGACTGCACGGTATGGATAACTGCAAACCGTGACGGCTGCGCCCATATCGGTACATAGATAGACCGTATCGCTATCACTCTGAATCACACAAGCACCAAGTTGCGGCGAGCAGGGTTCTGACGGATCAGACGATATGCGATACGTGATGATAGACAATGGAGAAGTCAAAAGTTTAACATTTCGGCTACCAGTGAAACATGCACAATGTTGGCGAGTTGAGCGGCGGTTATAGGGTGGTTACCAGTAGAGATACGACTGACACTGACAGGGCGATCTCAGTCCGGGGTTCAGCGTCAGAGTTGCGAGAAGAATGGTTTGATCTAGCAGAGTTGTGTCATGTTAGGAATCTAACACACGTACCCTTTAAATGATGTGACTAGGTTGACGACTCGGAGGACAGGGGAGTCTGATGTATCGGTCTCTCTTGCCAGTATATGCTTGTAAGAAAGCAAAGGAGAATAAACATCTCGTGAACGAACGTCTCTGAGTCTGAGGCCAAGACGCACGGCAACTCGGGGGACTTTTTCGATGTTCGATGAAGTGTTGACTGTGTACCTAAAGCACGGGTGATAGGGAAGAGGCTATCGCAGGACCTACCAAAGAGTCACGATAGTCTTCTGTCTGAATGCTTCGGTACAAGCTGCTTTATCACAGCATTCACCTGCCAGTTTCTTTGAATAAGCCGTTGAAGTACAGCCGGTGTCTAGCCTCACCAACGTCGATGGTACACCCTTGTTTTGAGTGAGCTGCGCCTAGAGTGGAGCAGTGCACCGCCGCCACATTTAATTCATCCTCCTTCGACACCGACCGCAATTGCTATTGCTTGGATCGCATTGGCTCGAGGCCGCAGTATAAGGGCGAGCTCGTCGTCGACGGGAACATTTGCATTCAAGAGCACGTTGAAAAGATGATGATCGGAAAGAGCTTACCAGAATTCATATTCATCCGAATCGTAATATCCACACTCAGACTCATCGCACCAGCTAGTTTGTTACTTCTGGCCTGCAGACTCATAGGGCCGCCTGCACGTCGCGAATGGTGGATCCTAGATGACCGCCTATCGATCTACGCTTTCATCGAGGCTGCTTTCTTCGTGTGTGTTTACCTGCCCAGACGCTATTGGCATCTTCAAAAGGCATGTACTACCTCCTCGCGATCCAGGTCCCGTCTTTGAGTCTACTTCACTATTATCCAGTCATTCATTCCTCTACTCCTAGGAAGCAAACCACCCCGAGCTGACCCGCTCGGAACGTCGAACTCTCTTCGAGAGATGTGCACGATTCCAGATGGGCGATAATTCAGATTACCCGTCCGGGTGGTTCTTTCGACCTAGCTTTGGGAAGACGAACATGATGGAATGGCTCTTGTGGGCATTGTTCTCATCTCATATGAACGCTTCCCAAGAGGAATGGGAAGAAGAACTCGTCGAGTATGTGAGCTTCGCGGAGACGATCCTCGGACGGTCCATCCCCGAGGGCTACAACAAGGATATCCGATGTATGCGCCCCACACTAGATCCTGTCGTCATGCATCACCGACCGCTATTGTGGTATCTGATTGTGGGGTTTTGTGACTTGATCACCAGTATATGGCTTTATACCCTCGGATTTCGTCACTATACTAGTTGGGGGTATCCGTCATTCCCGCCTCGTCCTTTCACGCTCTTCTCGAGATCCTCCGGCGTTGAAGGCCTCTCGTTTTGGTATCGTCCTCATCGTTCACATACCAAAAATCCTGTCCTCTTCCTTCACGGAATTGGGGTACGTCGGTCTCATTCTTATCTTCCTGAAACGTTTTTTTACAGCCTTTTATTTCACAGGTCGGATTATACCCCTACACAGCTTTTCTCGCGGACATTGCATCCCATCATCCAGACGTTGGTATCGTCGTCCCCGAATTCCTCTTTATCAGCTCACGTATAACCACTCCACCCCTCTCTCGATCGGCCACTCTATCAGCGATCCAACATATCCTAGATTCCCTCTCCCTTCCTCGCGTCGTCATCGCTGCTCATTCTTACGGTACAGCTGTCACCGCTCAGATTCTCCACTCGCCTGAGCTTGCAACGCGCATCTCAGCAATACTCTTCGTAGATCCGATACCATTCCTCCTCCACCTCCCCGATGTGGCTTATAATTTCCTCTACAGACCTCCCAAGACGGCGAACGAATGGTTGTTGTGGTATTTTGCGAGCAGCGACCCTGATGTATCGCGTACGCTCGGGCGCCATTTCTTCTGGGCCGAGAACGTTCTCTGGAAGGAAGATTTGCGAGGAAGGAACGTGGCTGTCGTTCTTGGTGGACAGGATCAGATCGTGAATACGAGGGAGGTATGGCGGTATTTGACAGGAGAGGACGAGATCAAGGCATATTGGAAAGAAAAAGAGGGGGGATTGGAGGTGTTGTATGATATGGATTTGGATCATGAGATGATGTTTGCGACGATGGAAAGGAGGAGTCGGCTGATGAAGGTTTTGACTGGGTTCATCGGTGGGTGAGAGAAGTGGTCTTCACCGGGAGGGGGTGTGTCTCCGTGTCTTGATTGTGTGTAGTATAGTTTGTTACACTGAACATTGTTGTGTTGATGGAAAGATGGCTGTAGTTTGCCAAGGCTATGAAACATACATTCGAATGAGGTGAATCAAGGGGCGAACTATAACTATATCGTACGATGGTACAGTATGAGATATGTAGCGTCACGCCCAGGCTGGATCTCGTAAATCGAGGGTATCCAACGTCCGGGTTTGCGTTCATGATACCCCATTGATCATACCAACAGGCGCAGTATATTCCTGGGTATGCGTGTGTGTGTCTTGCTGGTTTATGTCACTGCATAACGTCCTCGTGGTCCGAATTCATGAACTAGCAGCCGACCTGACATCACGAAGTTGATGCGAGTCAACTCGCTTTCAATACAACATTGAGTATGCTCGCGCTTCATGCTGAGATGAAGGGATAGAAATCTATGTAGGGCGTGGTTTTTCCGTCGCCGAGGTCAAACACGGGCACTAGGACCCGCGTTGATGCCTCTCCGAGGGCAGTGCTGGAATTCGCTGTCCCAAGGCGATTGCTGAGACCAATGTTGATAGCGCGAGAGAGGGTTGACTGTTGACTCGAATGCACACGGTCGTGCGTAGAGCTGGATGTTGTCATAGCTAGCAGTACCTTGATCTCCTATGGAGGACAAGGACGCGCCGGGCGCTCAGCACCTACTACTAGTCAGGAGACAACGCCATAGCACTAGTACCAAACCCTACTTCGGACGTGTCCATACCCAGGCACTCACGAGAATAGTTTATCGCTATCGCGTGCGTGGATACCGTCGACTTGAAGTTCCCATTCGAAGACTCCACTGTGTATACTTCATCGGTCACCTTTTGAATGAGGTACTTCCGGGTGTACATTGGTCTCGTTGCAGAACGGAGGGGGGTTAGATAACATACGCGAATTGGATCTTCCGCTGGGACTGTATGCACAGATGAACCTTGATCTTGACTTCATATCAATGAGAATGTCGCGCTCTCGCGTCACCCACGAACAAAAGCTCAATCAGGGAATACACCCAGCGATGAATGGATGATATTTCGAAAATAGGGAGTAATATTGTACGTATGCAATGCAGGGATCGAAAAGCGGTCGCAGCAACCGCCACGCCTCGACTTAACGTCTGACCCAGGCGTACTGTAACGAAGAGAGTTAGCATACGAGCGCTACAAAAAGACCATAAGAAAGAGGAAACTGTACCTTCTTCCTTGCCTTGGGCTGACCCGGTTTTTTCCTCTCGACCATGCGAGGATCTCTCAGTAACAAATTGGCTTTCCTCATGATGGGTTGCACCTGTGGTTCGTGAGATATACATCCCTTGGCCACCGCTAGCGCAAGTGCACCACTTTGACCAGATAATCCACCACCATTGACGAGAGCGAAAACGTTGTAGGCGCCGAGAAGACCGGCAAGTTTGAGTGGACGGAGAACGGCTTCACGTTCTGCAGGGGTGGCAAAGTATTGTGCGATCGGGACAGAGTTGACTAGAACCGAGGACACGGGAGGAGGGGGTACTTTGACCGTAGGAGAGAGGAGGGTGGACACGCTTCCGGTTTCTGGCTGTTCTTGTGGAACGTCCGGCTGGAGCGCCTTGATCATCCATACTCTAGCTGTGCTCGTCTTTCGTCTCCCAATAGTGTAACTTCTGCCATACTGGTCCAAATCTGCAGGCCGACTCATCATCTCCTGTCGTTCGAGTTTTTGTTGACGTGCCCGTAAATACTTGCCGCTCTGGAATGATTGGACGATTTTTCCAATATTCCATGAGAGTTCGATTTCGCCGGCTAGTTTTGCGACGCGTTGGTAGTGCTCGAGCTCCTGGAGGATGGAGACCAATTGTCTGTGCATGCTTGAAGTAAGGCGGACTTCAAGCGTGTTGCTCATGTCGGTTTTGTCCTGCCAAGCGGGGTCAAGACGCGGGATGGTGTCGAGAGCAAATTTGGGAAGAGGATGTAGATGGAGTAGTTTGAGGGACGTTCGCGCCGTGTTCAACGTTTCTTGTAGGGCTGCAAGGGTGTCATAGTACGAAGGCCGCGCCGTGTAGAAAGCAGGTGAAGAGGGTTTTACGAGTGTTCGTGACTCTTCTTCTAAATCTTCATCCCAGTCCTCATTCTTCAAGTCAAAGTTCTTCTCCTCTTCTTCGTCGACCTCGTCGGCGTCATTCTTCCCCTGCAATGAGCTCTCCCTCTTGGATTGAAGTTCTAAAAGGTGCTCTATCATCTCTGGGGTAAGCTCTTCGTCTTGACCTAGTGCTTCCAAAGAACGGGGAGGTACGAAAGGTTTGACGTTAAATCGCGGTGTGGACGTGACGAGCGTTCGAAGAGAGACGTGACGACGCCGACAGAGGGTCCGTGCATCGCTCATCATAGACAGTAACGTCCGCGCTGGGCTGAGTCGCGCAGCCATCGTTGACCTCAACGTCGACGTTGACCAAATTTTTGGAAGTAGCAAGCGGTGTTCAAGGTCCGCAGAAACATTGAACAGAGTGATCTGGGGTCTTGAACTCCACCGATGTCTACCGCAAGCCAATAGCAGTAGCCAACGACCACAATTCTCCGCAACCCTTCCGCCATCCATCCCAGCTTGACTGCTAACATCGCTGTGGTCTGGTTGTACTCGCCAGATTAACCCACTGTTAATTAGTTTCAGTCTTCTTGATGATGGCGCTTCGACACTCTTCGGGTCGTAAATGGAACTCGCATTCTCGATCCGCGCCGATATATCTTACTCTGACTCTCATACTCTCTCTACTCGCATCGGTCCATGCAGATTACTTTGTGGTTAACCAACCAGGTGCTTCGTCCTCGTGGGCAAATGGCTCACCTTACCCCGTCTCATGGACCAAGGGACTAGAAGATGGCATAGAAACGTTCGACATCGAGCTCACCAGACTGAACGAAGATGGGTTGTTTTTCCTAGCCAAGGACGTTCCTGCGACGTATAACTCACTCAATGTATACCTTCAAGACGTCCCTCCTGGTGATGATTACTTTGTCATTTGTCTCAACTCGACGCATGGCGCCGTATACTCCGTTTCTTCACGCTTTAGTGTGACCAACTCTTCGTCGGCGCACTCGAACCCAAGCCCTGATGCTTCCGCTCCCACCGTAACAGTGTCTGGAGCTCCGAACCCACTCAAGACATTTGCTGCTACACTCGGACCAGCTGCCAATGGTGGTACGAGCCTTATCCTCGGTGGAGGATCCAGTGCGCTCGGACTCTGTAGCTTTGTCGTGTTGTGTGCTACATTCTTGGGTGGTGCATTGGCCGTCTGGTAACGCTACTCGAACTGAATGGTTGCACTCTTGATTTCGATGGACTCAAAGGTGTTTTTTGCTGACATGAACATTGTATGGTTATATGGACTTGGACTATTTAGCGCCTCCCTCCCTTTCAATCTGCTGTTGTATATGATGTATATCTCGATTTCAGTTACCATATATCTCGCACGATCTGGTGAAGAAGTTGTTCTCAACTGGGATCTAGGGAGGTTTTGCATAGCTCTGCCTTTCCTAAGCATAGAGACTTGACTTCACTAGATAGATACAGAACGGCTGTCTCGCTCATCCTCGTTACTGGGTCGACGGTTTCAACTACTTGCCAGCGTGTGCGGGTCCCTACCTTGGTTCGTCTCACTCAAATATACACACGCCAGCGCCAGAAATAAGCCATGAGCTATTCATCTGATTACATTACCGATGAACCGACTGCATGCTAGCAAAGATAAGAACAAAGGACGCGCGAAACAAGTCCCAGAAAGCTTGCCAGTAAAGCAAAGTGTTCGAGCCTTGTAATAAATAGGACTGTATATGCAAATTGTAGTCGTAGGTAGAGATATGTATGCATACATGCAGAGAGGACGAGAGAGAAAGACAAATGAGTGGCTGATGATGAGTCGTCAAAGGAGGGATGTGAAAGATGGAAGATGGAAGGATGAAATAAGTTAAGCAACGACAGCTGCCAATAACCAAGAAAGCAAGCAAACAATATGTAACCTCTTTACGAGTGAGATGCGTCAGGCGAAGGGATAGCTTGATATGCCACATACGTGGTCATATCCCCCGATAGTGGCTCAAAGGTCACTCCTCCCTTCGCCTTTTTATTCGGCCCCGACTCTCCGCAAACGTCCGATTCTTTCTCTTCCGACTCTCCTTCTTCATAACGTTTCTCGCTAGCTTCCGCTTCGCCGCGGCCTCCGGATTCGTTGTCGCCTTACAAAATGTATCGAGACCGAGACAGTGAGCGAGACAGAAGGCAGGAGTGGTTTCAAAACTTGCCTTGGTCATGCGCGCAACCCGCCGTTCTTGCTGCACGTTCAATGCGCCTTGTCTGATCCGATTGTACGCATTGGCAAAACTCGTGGTTCCAATTTTCGCTTGGACCAAGTCCTGCAGCTCAATCGCGGTTGTTTTGAGCTCGTCCAGAGTTCATGTCGTATCAGCTTGCAGTCCAAGGGGAGAGATATTAGCAAACACCGAACGTACCCATGCCCGAGTCCCGGATTGTGTCTTCTTCCGTGATGCGATACACGGGAGTTAATATGTGCGGAAGAAATCGTTCCAGCTGCGTCGCGTCCATGAATGATGACATGGCAGCGAAGAAACGCAACACGGACAAGGGTGAAAGTGCCCAATTTGCATGAATCACCAACAAAGAAAAACAAGTAGTGGAATGAGAAGGATTCGTGTGTGTAAGAATGGACACTCACAGTGGCGATCGCTCTGTTTCGCCGCGCGATTTGGGCCGATCGAGCTTGGTATGAGAGCTTGGAAAAGAGCCAAGGTAGAGCGTCCGATTTCGATTCCTTATGTTCCTCACCCTCGTCCGCACTCTCACTGTCTTCCTCCTCTCCGCCTTCAGCGTCATGATCACTGTCTTGTTCAACCTCGCCTTTCTCAACCATAGTGGTTTCCGAGACACGGGAACAGAACCATTTGCCGACAAAGAACAAATTCTTGACAACTTGCAAAGCTACTGGGGCATCCAGATTAGGACTCTTGAGTAACGAACAAAGCTTCTCCGCGACGTCCCTCATCGAAGCGTGGGTAAAGAAATCATCCAACAGCGTGGTCAGCGTGGTGTCAGAGGACTGCGCCGCAAAAAGAACTCCGAGCAATCGGCATGCTGCACTGCGTACCCAAGTATGCGGGAAAACGAGGAGCCCGACGACGTGTTTCCACCGAAGTTTCGAATAGTCCTTGGTAACCTCTGGGAAGACGTGTAACACCTTGAAAAATACTTGAAGACAGTGATAGGTAGCTTGCCAGTCCACCTCGAGATCCATGTCCACGTCCATCCCTTCGTCCCCGTGTTCTTTGGATGGTAGCAGGGCACAGCTGCTTTCTGCAATTGCACCAAGATCCCCAAGAATCGTGTCGAGGTAAGAAAAGACTTCTCGTTGGAGCGCGTCGACCACGAATCCGTACACTTGCACCGCTACGCTTCTCAGCTTTGCTTTCTCGGTCTGAACGGTCCATGCGTGGAGATGGTCTATCACCTTCTGTTGTTGCTCGCCCTGAAGTCGTTTGACGAGGGCTTGAATGACCCCCGCTGCAGCTACTCTGCAGGCTTTTTCATCGTCATTTGCTATACAGAGCACGAGCGCCACGAACAGCATGTCTGCATGTTTGGCCATCAACCCAGAGTCAAACTTCGTAACAAGAGCTTGAAGTAGCTCGAGTACACTCGATCGTCCCGATGCATGTTCATACGATAGGTTGCGCGCGAAAAACGCGAGGGTTGTCTGAAGACGACCTGAGCCTTGCGGGTAGTCCAGCAAGAACTGAAGTAGCAGTGACCGCGCTGCTTCGCGAGTATGCGAAGATTGGGAAGTCACCAAAATGGAGGAAACGGTGGTCATGATATCATACAACTCGGGTACAACCAAGCGACGAGCGACGATAGCTCGGAGCAAGGCAAATACGCTGGCTTGCCGACTTGGTTCTTCGAGGTCGGGTGCGAGAAGCTCTAGGAGGTAGAGTAGATCATCCTCCTTTACGTTGGACGTTGGACACTCCCGTAGGATCGTCGCGAGTGACTTGAACGCGGTTTGGGTGACCTCTGACTCGGTATTTCCAACAGAACGGATGATGGCGAGAATCTGGCGCGCCATGAGTGGTGCTGACGACGAGACGGCCTTCAAAGGACATTGAAGGACACAAGGGGCAGCCTTCAGAGCGGCAAGAATGACAGCTTCTGAGTCGGCATACAGCGTGTTCCCAATCAGGTTCACGAAAGGTTCCAATCGGGCCAGTAATTGCGAATTGTGCAAGTCGAACCGAGAACGGCGGTAGGCAGTAATGAAAAGATCGAGACCAAACACGACGAAGCGATACGAGTTATGCGCATAGTGATCGCTCTCTGCTACAATCTTACGCTTGGTCTGCACAATCGCGTCGTCCTTCCTGCCGCTGCCTTTCTGCGCCAGCTTCTGCGCCGGCTTTCGCTCCGCTTCTTGCAAAAACTTGGCATTCTGACTTATCAGCGTATGACATAACACCAATAGCTCTGGAGGATCAAGGCGCGCATTCGAGTTAAGACCACCCGCAATACGCCGAAGCACTTCGTCTACCTGCTGCATTGGCTTTGCAGAATTGGTCACTTGCATAACAGATCGCAGGGGAAGGAGGAGAGCGCTGATTCGGTTTGGAGAGACGTATCGCGCTGAGTGCGCAAAACAATCCAAGCCCCTCGATGCGCTCCCTTTGACTTCACGCATCTTGGACCTGAAATCCTCGTGCTGAACGTCCTTGCCCGACTCTCCAAACACGACTTCCGAGGCGATATGGGCAATGTCGTCGATGCATCCATCGAGATCGGTGAAAGCGTCTTTTCGATCAGGGGAAGTAACATAGTTCAAGAGGGCGTGAGTGACATAGGCTAGAATGTGAAGGTGTGGACCACGCAGAAGGGCTGCTCGAAGCTCCCGGAGGGCCAGAGGCAGATACGTTGGACCCACAGCAACAGCAATCCGACACATGGTCTCTCGAACAAGATCTCGAGTTTCTTGTGATCGACTGCGCAGTGCTTGACTCAATACCGTCAATAACTTGCCGATCTGAGCTTCCTTCGCGCTGGTAGGGAGATGCAATGCGACCTTGACGATTCCGAGCGAGATAGGGATACGAAGACTATCCTCGTTCTCGTCCCGGTTTTCCAAGTAGCCGAGTAATGATGGGAGAAGACGCATGTTAACCGCGTCAGAGACCTTCTTGACGTCCACCGAAGGCGGAGCAGGGACGGACTGAATCTCTCCTGGGACGTCCTCGCCTTCAAATACCTCGCTATCAACGACACTCTCAGCCCCCTCCTGGAGTGTCTCCTCCATGGAAAAATGAAAATTCTCCAAAAGCGCAACCAGAGTGCGAACATGCACGCGAACGGTCTCGTCCTTGTCCTTGGAACTGCGAATGTACTTTTGAACCAAACCGTAATACGCCGACCACTGAAGTTGCCTCGATATCCGACCTAGCGTGTTGATAGCTTCAGCGACCAGCAAATGATCCAGCGACGCAGTCGATACGATGTAGTGTTCCACCAGCGGCGCGAAGATCTCCATCAACGTTCTGCTCCGTAGGAATCCCTCTTCGCATTGTTCACCGAGACGACGAAGAGCTCTCGTACGGCGATGCGTCTGGATATGGTGGATGTTGTTGAAGAAACTCGCTTCATCGTCCCCTCCCGCAAGTAACGGTCGCATCTCTTGAAGTACCGGAATACGCTCGCACTTGAGAACAGCATGCGCGATGACCCCGAGAGCTTCGGCGCGAACAAGCTCGTTTTTCGATCGCAATGCGGTTTTGAGCGCAGGAAAGACCGTTCGCATGAGAATCGACTCAGCTTCCACCGCATACGATAAATCGGAAGCAACGATGCCAATGAAACGTCGGAGGGTAAACGCCGCACTGTTACGAACAGCGAGTTCTTCCGGGTCTTGAATGAAATGCAACGCATTGTATAATACCGGCAACCACTCGCGACACGATAAACTTCCGTACCGCTCATCGTTCAACGTAGTAAACGCTGCAAGTCTACGATCAAAGTCGGGCTCATTGATCCGTTTTGTGGAGCACGCATTAAGTGATTCTAGGAGCGACGCAAGGCCTTGAAGAGTCGGATTGACTACCGCCAGCTGGTTGAAAGTAGACGTGAGAGCTGTCCGTGCGCCGTTGGAACGGAAAGTGAGGAACAAGTGTGACAGGAGCTCGTAGACTTTTCCAAAGGTCGCAGACGTGAGATCCGACAAGTCGGGCACAATTGTGAACAAATTGTTCAAGATCGTCAACAGGTTGACTTTGGTCTTTTCGGGAACCACTTTCCCTGGTTTACGAAGTAACGGTGACAGCAAGCCCACGAGCACAGACCCCTGCACGGGGTCCGAGATATGATGTGCAACTTGGGATAGAACGGTGATCTGGCGTTGTGCAATCGGGCTAGACAAGTTTTGGTCGCCCTTGGTCCGCTCGACGAGAATGGTGAGGTTCCCAAGCAAAAGCGATAAATGAGGCTTGGCGACTATTTCGGCAACCATTTCGTCCTCAGCTGAGAAGGCCAGCAAATGATCGACGATGTCGAAAATGTGGGCGAAGACGGCGGGCTTGACATTCGTGGCAACCAAGCAATCCAAGACCTTGGGTAGTACGCGAGCATCGTAATCCACCAGATAACGAACGTATTCCGGTCGAGACGCCCACGAGTAGAACACGTCGAGCAACGCAGACGGTGCTTGTGTGTTTTCTTGATCGAGGAGATCAAGACGCGGTGCAATGATGGTGTTAAAGGATGCTCGTAGGTAGGGCGAGTAATCGAATAAGACAGGGTTGCGGAAAAAGTCTGCGAGTCGACGGAGGCCAAGTTGTCGTATGGCACGAGCTGACTTGGCTGTCAAAACGCCCTCCGACTCTGTGTCCACGTCCTCTGCGTCGTTGTCCTCTTGTACTTCCTGTTCCTGTTCCTGTTCCTCTTGCTCCTCGCTGGCTACCGTTACCTCGACTTGTTTCAGAGTTCCCAATCTCGTCTGAGCCGACGCAACAAGACTGAGAGTCGTCCCAAGAAGAGCAGGCCAATACGGCACTACCTTCGGTCCAACATGCCTCAGCACCTCACCTAACAAATTCAAAAACCCGACTTGCTGCTTCGACGAAACACCAGCAGGCACCTCCACCAACATAAACGCTTCATCTCCCCACGCACGACGACTTGATCCCATAGGCTTCAACATCAAATCAACAAGCAACCCCAACTCCTCCTCAGAGCACACGGCAAGTGCACCAAGTACTGCAGCTCGTCTGTCTCCTCCTCTTGATCGACCTTTCCTCTCCAGCATGATACCAAAGAGCAGTCGGGTAACGGCGTCAACGAGGATGGGTCGATCCGTAGGATCCACAGAAGACAAATCGAAGTGGGCGAGTTCGTCCCTCCACAACGTATCGTCAAGGAAATGTCTGAGTGTCTCCTCATGTCTCACCAGGCTTGGCACTTTGTAAGTGAAAACGCAATTGAGCGCTACAGTCTGCAGAGCACGGTCGGCATGAGACAGGACCGTGCGGTACAGGCCGAAAAGCGTGTCGGTAGAGTGAAGGGCTTTTGGATTGGTGAATTTGCTGAACAGCGTGAGCCATGCTGTCAGTTTATGCCGTGGCAGACTCGAGACCGTATCATCGTCGCCCGCCAACGACAAAAAGAAGGGAACGAGTTCACGGTTGTGTTTCTCCGCGAGAAAGGGACACTGGCCAAGCGTTAAGAGTAGTTGCGTTTCGAACGACGCAGGATCAAATCGATCTGAGGGTTTTTGGTCCTGCAAAGGAAAACGACGTATGTTCAGCATACCGTGCAGAGTGTGGATATTCTACACTTACAAGGATAATAGCCTTTCGATCATGATTGCCATCGAGCCAGCTCGAGATCACAGTCCTGATCTTGTGCGCAGCACCATCCCTCCACGTCCGTTCTTCCTCCCAAGGATTGTCGTTCACATTCCCCCTGCCACCTTCATCAAACCATTCGGGATGGCCACGAGCTTCCTCACGGCCCATCCTTGTAACCATTTGCAGCTCCTCAAAGAGACAAGTCCAAACAACATCTCCAAACCGTTTCGCCAAGGAAGACAGCGCCTCAGCTGCAGGAGACCACAACGGTCTTAAATTCACCTTAAGCTGGGATATAGACCACCTGATACAAAGTTCGGTAGCCAGCGGTTCGTCATCTTTGACCACCTGTCCAATCCGACCAATTCGCAAAACCCTTTCCCGCACCCCCTGAATATCCAAAGAAACTTCTTCACCTTGTAAACATCGTTTCAAAACATCATGCTCCCCAGGAGACGATTTGACCAATTTTGACGAGAATATTCGGAGCGCACTCAGGCGCATGGAACGGGAATGCGAGATAATGCACGATCGCAAATGTGGATATAATTCCGAAAACGACAAGATCTCCTGGGTTGGGGGGCTGAATATGAACATCATCAATGACACGAATCTCGAAGGAACAAAATGAATTGTATCCCCTTACCTTGATTGGAAGACGGCTGCAAGACCATCCAATACACAGTGAGACCACGACCAACGCTCTACAACCTGTCTCGTCCACTCCGCCAAATCAATTTGCTGTCTCCACGAAGAGTTCTTTGCCACTGCAAGGGCGTGGAAACAAGTCCATAGGACCCATGCCGCGTTTGCGTGTGATGCGCGCCACGAATCCTCAGGATTTGGCACGTCAAGAACGCGCTGTACAATTCCGACCAGCAACATCGGCATCTTCTCCACATAAGGAGACAACAACAGCAAGTTGCGCAACTCATCCACGCCATCTGAGTTGAGTTCCCAATGAGATAACCGTTCACAAACCCAAATATCGACGGTCCGTCTCCAAACAATATCTACCTCTCCAAGTTTGTCGGAATGTCTAAGGGAGGCTAGTAATCGCAATGTCTTCTTGGGTTCCGCCGCGAGGAAATCTCCTGTGCACTTGAACAAGCAAGGCAAAGCGACAAGTTTCCATCCACCCCAGGAAAGCTCTGCAAGAGCTCCAAGAAGCGAAATTCCGAATTGTGGTACCTTGACAGCCTCCATAATGAAAGTACGCCCCGAGCTAGTTGCTACGGACATATCGCCAGCGACGAGAACGGTGGTGGAAAAGTTCAAAAGCGTAGTCTCGATCGCCGAGTGAATCGGTATGCTCACAAGAGCCGAAGCCATTTGTGGTATGTGTGAAGAAGAGAGCCGAGAACCTTGCCGCACGCTGCAAATGATACTAGTCAATTGTAATGTACGACGAAGGCGTTCCAAATCTGCATCACTTGATGGCGGCTGACTGACCGCAGTCGAAAATCGAGTGAGAATCATGTCGGCGATGAAGGCAAACTGTTCTGCACCCTTGCAGTGATGGATAATCGAAGTCAACGTGCGTCGTAACAATCTATGAAGCGAGTCATGATGATCAGAGTCAAGATAACAATCAACCACAGGAGCTATGATCGAAGGCGAAGTGGTATGCAGCGTCGATGACACCGATTTGCATGCAGAGGTCAGTACCCATGCACTGACACCTTCCACTCCCTCAAGATTATTCGCCATAAGTAGAATGGCCTTTTCTCGAGCAGACGTCTTCAAACGCCTCAACACAGACGCCCACACCTCAGCGGCAGCGCGCTGTACTTCCGGATTACAGCTTGGGAGAACAGTAATGAATGTTGACCACGTCTGCGAGAGAAGATCCAAATGTATCGAAGGCACCAGGAGGTACCTAAACAGCCCTGACAACGTTGCTAGCAGTGCCGTTAGAGCAGGGGTAGCAATCGGTCGTGGCAGAAATTGAAGGAGTTTTGCTAATATGTGCGCATACACAGGTGACAGCGTTGTGCGAAGGTCATGTGCGAGTTTCTGCAATAAGTCGAGAAGAGCTCGTAAAGCCTCGTCGTCAGCAGCATCTACAGCAGTTTCCCATAGGTCAACGATGTCCCTCCAGTTGTGCAGGAGAAGGGGCATAGAAATGGATAATGGTTCGACCTTGTTGGCGAATTGTACAAATGACGGCGAGAGGTTGAGTTGCCTCCATTGCTGAAGAGACACATAGAAGTGCGACTCGTTGTCCTGTCACACACTGTGAGTTAGACCACAGGCACCAGCTATCCATGCATGAAACATACCGCGATGTCATGGTCAAACTTTGTGAGATCGAGAGGTGACGGTAGGTGGACCTCTTTGAGTGATTCTGCGTAAGATTTGTGCTTGAATCGCTTGACACGAGGCGCGATCTCGTTGGCGATGTCGTCTGGCTCTGCCATGGACTCTTGCGTAGTCCCCATCGCGTGAGGCTACGTAGACGGCGAGTTGTCGAATTTTCACACACTGCTGACTAAGACGCACGGGTTCTATAAAGGGTAAACCCCTGTCTCGCTGTGAGCCATCCTCATCGTATGAACTGACGATGATTGCAACAACCAGAGAGAGAGAGAAAAGGTATTAAAGATGAACCACAAGCGAGATCAATGAAAGAGATATGTACTAGTGCACGAAAAATGCAAAGCAGTTACACTGGATGTGCTAGTCAGAATGCAAAAAAGAGTTGGGGTGAGGCTAATGGCAGTTTTAGTAGGGCAGTAGTGGAGCACAAACAGGTCAAAGGCAAAGCACGCGAACGCTGGTGGAGGGAGCAGAAGCTGAACTTTAAAACAGACACATATTGGAGGAAACGGTTAACAGGCTGGGATTTCAGAACGTGGATATCATCAACCGAAAAGAAGAGAAAAGAACCATCTGTATCAACGTTCACATTCGAGGTTAGAAAAGCAAACAAAGTGAAAACGAGAACACAACTCCCTCCCCCCAACTGAGTCGTCCTGCCCATTACTTGACCTGTCATCGCGACCAAATATCCATCCCGCTCAACCGTCTCGCCTCTTTGGTACTCATCTGTCCTTGTGAGGCACCGCCAGCATCCCCTGTCGAAAACGGGTTTCGTTGCTGCTGCTGTTGCGCAATTGAACCCTGCACAGTCGCAGGAACGCCCCCACCATAAAATGAAGGAGCAGGTCCACCCTGCACACCTTGCGCACCTTGTCCTCGTGTCGAGGGTCCAGCACCGCCAGCACCGGCACCCGTCGCCCCGGCACCATACGACTGGTACTGATCAGGCTGCATGGGCACATACATCGTGCCAATATCCGTTCGCTGACCCAACGATTCAAAAGGCGAATTCGGTGCTTGTTGCTGAGCATACGCAGGTTGGTACCTTCCACCACCACCTCCTCCCGCACCACCACCACCCGCACCTGCCCCACCGCCAACTGCCCCACTCCCACTCAACCCAGTCGCATACGTCTGCGTCGGGCTCGTCACCATTGCCGAGGGATTATACCCCGTACTCGGACCCGCATCGCCTCTGGCTGCTGACCGCACATTCGACATGACGGCCTCCCGTCGAGTATCATCATCCACAATAATCGTCGGCTGATAGGAATGCGACAACTTGGACGGCGGCGCCTGATACCTTGCCGCTCCACCTCCACCGGACCATGCACCCAATCCCCCAGAAGCAGCCAGCTCGGCTTGTTGCTGAAGATACTCCAACTGAGGGTACGGTTGGGCAGCAGTCGCCTTCCCAGCCTGTCGTCTCTCCCATTCGCGCATCGCATCATCCCGGTTCAGAACGGGTGTCAACGCATTTCGACCAGCAATCACGTCTTGATTCATGTGTTGCAATCGTGCGAGCGCAGGTGGGATCACATCATTGTGGTTGATCGTGTTCGCGCGCATACGTGCATGGGCATGTTGTGAGTTAGGATAGTACGACGTCGACGATCCTCCCGAAGGCTGGTTCGGATTGAGCATACCAGGCACCGTCAAACTCGTGGCACCAGTGGCATACCCCGCAGCTCCTCCTCCCATACCCATCTGTCCTCCCATCTGCACATTCGAGGAAGAGTGTGGTGGGTATTGATGTTGAACAGGTTGAGGAGGCGGTGGGGCCGGCTGTGCCGGTTGAGTCTGGTACGACGGTGCACCCTCCGTTCCACTTTGATATGTGTTCGTCGCAGGGGATGACTGTTGGTGCTGCTGTTGCACCTGTGCTTGCTGTGGCCCCGAAGGTCCTTGTTGAGGCGCTACATAAGGATTACGGAACACATTGTTCGCAGCTTGAGATGCCGCCTGAGCCTGAGCAGTGTAAGCTTGATGCTGAGCGAGATGCTGATTATAGGACGCCGCATCCTGGTATGCCCTGGTTCCTTTGGGCTGTGAAGGCACAAGCCCGCCGTACGGCCGCTTAGGATCAACAGTCGAAGTCGATGACGACGCTGGCAGGGAAGGGGTATGTCCATTCGGCTGATCATCGCGGAAACGTCAGATAATTCAGACGTTTGAAATCGAGATGGAAGAACGACGGGAAAGTCATTGGAAGAGCTAACTAAGGACAGCCCAATCAAAGGAGAAACGACTTACTTGGAATGGCTTGGTAAACTTTTCGCCGGTGATGAACGGATGCATTCTAGCCTGCTGCGGAGACCATCGCTCGATCGGGTTCAGGTTGAGTAAACCCTGGCAGAAATCAATAAATGATGCCCGATTGTTGAGTTCTGTGGGGAAGGATCAGAATTAGGAATTGTGCGGAGATCATGAGTATGATTACGAAACAAGGAAGGTGGAGCACGGCAGCGAGAATAACACCAAGAACCAAGATAAGCGCTAGGAAAAAGACAACTTACCTTTTTCCATCTCATGACCTTGCCGAGTCGACGATTTAAACGTCGGCATTGGTGCAGTGTTGACGATTTCTGGTAGTGTTGTTGCCTTGAAATATTGTTTTCCCGGCTGTTCGTTCGTATTGTGTTCTCGCGAGTATTGCTCAAGCGTCTTGAGCCGGTACTTCTTATGACCAAACACGTCCACAAAGGAATCGAAGAACTGTTTTGTTTGCTTCCCCATGTCCAGCATGTATGTAGGAGGCATCCTGCGGTTAGAATCATTAGTCATTCATATATTCGGTAACCATTCGAGAATGTGGGTGAGAGGGGGCCCAGTGGGACGGAACGTTACCTACCCAAGCATTTCAACTATCCGGGTAATCTGATTATACTCGCTCGTTCCCGGGAACAGTGGAAGCCCCAAGAACAGTTCCACCGCGATGCAACCCAAAGACCACATGTCGATAGAAGATGTGTAAGGAATGCCAAGGATGACTTCGGGTGATCGGTAAAACCTGGACTGGATATACGTATACACTGTTTGTCGTTCATGACATGCTGACCCAAAGTCGATCACCTTGATTTGGGGTGATTGGAGCCTGAGGAGTAAAGGAATATGAGCTCGCCCTCAAAAGGTGAGGCGTGAGATGAGGGGTGCTAAATCAGACATGCGATTTCAGAAGAATGTTTTCTGGTTTGAGATCACAATGGATCAACCGTGACTCTTTCAGCACGGTCAAGGCATCCAGTAGTTGAGCAGTGAACACCTTGACGAGCTGCGTGCTTAGCCCTTGGAATTGGTTTTGTTTGATGAGTTCGTAAAGGTTGGACGAGAGAAGTTCAAACACGAGACAAAGGTGGTTGCGATGGATAAACGAATCCAGTAATCGCAGAATGTGGTGCTCGTCCTGGGGATCACATTGGTTGTTCAACATTTCCAGGATGGTGACCTCCATCATACTCTGATTAAAGTACGCTGGCTTGTTCTTGACGACCTTGACGGCGACGATCTCATTTGTCTTCATGTTTTGACACTTGACGACCTGCCCAAAGGTTCCCTGACCGAGGATATCGAGGATAAGGTAACGATTTTCAATTATGAATCAGACACCGAAATGTGTGGAAATCAAATAGACCACCCACTTATGCCCATCCTCATTGCCTAGCCAATCGTTAACATAGAGGATGTAGTCATAATCCTCATTGTCATAGCCGTCGTTATGAGACGGCTTGCTCGGCTTGGTGAGTACGCGCCGTGGATTGTGTGTCGATTCATATCGGAACTGGGGATTACAAATATGGTACGTATCCACGATATGGGTGGTCAGTTGCCGTAGAGGCTAGAAGAGAAAATGGATTCAATCACAAGCCATCAACACGATGCACTATAATACTCTTAGAAACGGGGTACACACCGATAATATGGTGCCATTGGCATCGATTCTTCTGCCAGCAGGTTGGCTATTTACGTAAGGTCTCAGATCGCGACTGTCACGGACCCTCCTAAAGCCAGAAGCACGACGGCGGTGTTGTGGCGAAGGGTCAACCAGCATGGGTTGCTCCTGAGGATAGTATTGGTTTGCTGGACTGTTCGGATGGGTAAAAGAAATAGGTGTGCCAGGATTTGACGTGGAGTTTTTGACGGGAACTTGAGCAGAGAGATGAGTCTGATTTTGGTGAGAAGGGGGTTGTGGACTTGATGATTCCATGGCGTAACCGGCATACGCTGTCTGAGCAGCGCTTTGGGAAAAGGGTGTCCCCATTGGTGGGGTGGTCTCCTCTTGCTTGGGTTGGGACGGGTTTCGCGCGTGAGATTGGTAGTTCGTCGAGGGGTTTCCTCGCCCATCAGATGGTGATCCATAAATGTACGAAGGCGTTGTGGCAGGAGAATACTGGGCCTGTTGTTGGTATGGATCCAACAAGGCATTTCCCGGCCGCATTGGTGAACGTCCAGAACGGGACGTCGGATCATGTTGAGTATGAGACCGCTTGGGAAGATTTGTACCTGTGCCATTGTAGTACATGTCGGAATATGACTCTGAAGGAGGACCGCTAGAAGAGACGGTGTTGGGAGCTGTCGAGCCGGACGGCATTTGGTGTGGTTGGTGATAAGAGACGCTGGATGGATAGAGAGGATTGGGAGGTGGCGGTTGAGCAGGAGGCATGTGTCTCGTATTGGAAGGAGACTGGTTATCAACGTTGAACGCGCCCTCTAGATCATCAGGCTGATGGTGACGTCGAGCCCTTGATGATGCACCGACAGATGCGCTTGCACCCAGCGATGCACTCCTTGAAAGCTGGTTGAGAGCGCCGGAGAGGTAAGATGATGGAGAGAGGTTCTGTGGTTGATCTTGATCGAGGAGATGAGCTATACGTGGCTGTCTAGAAGACCCAGGGGAATGGTGTATTGGTTGCAATCGCTGAGAGTTTGTCGGGAGCGACTGCGGGGGCGGCGGTGGAGGCGGTGCGGCGGGATACAGATATGAAGCTCTCGCCGCAGCCTGAGCAGCCTGAGCAGAGGAAGAAAGAGCTTGATTCTGCCACCGAGGGAGATCAAAGTCGTCGTTTGCGCTGGACATGTAGGCCAGTTCGGGTTCCGACATGGTCTAAGCTTGAGACCCGGACGAGGTTATCGCACGGTATAAGAAATTGTATGAAAGCCACAAGACGAAGCTCGAGACGGAAAATAGTCAGTAGGGCCCGGTCGTCGTAGGGGACGACGATGAGAGGGAGTAAAGACAGAAGGGGCCGTGTGCCAGCGCTGCGCTGCGTCCGAGTTGCGCTATGTGGCGAATGCCGTGGACTGACACACGCTCACAGATTCATGGGGGTTCAGGGTCGGTCTCAGGCTAGCAAGTTACACTAGAACTACAACTGCTAGAACTACGATTTACTACAGAACTCGACGTGCAGACCAATGATACCCTTTTCAGCCTCGAGCAACAGCCGGGATCCATCAGGCGATGAGAAATAGACCGGTGGTATGTCGACTGACAAGAAAACTTGCTTGTGAAACCGTTTCGCAAGTCTCTGGGACATTGAGAAGGCTGCATCAGATTGCGATGACCGGAACAGCGTCGCCGCAGGTCCTACAACTTTACTTCCCGGTGGAGATGGCATCGCACATGCCCAATCTCTGCACAGCAATCCAGACTGGGGCGCATTTTGAACGGTCTCTGGTCCTTCTTCTGTCACACCCACCCAGATCAAGTACGAGTCCACGAGGCTCGTGATATGCAGACCCAGGGCCGGAAGTCTGGGCTCGATCGATGATATGTATCTGGTCCTCACGTCGACCTGACAACCCTCTCCCGTTGTAGATGCCATGAACGTCGTCAAGCAACCTCAGACTGTTGGACTCACTGCAGCTGCTGGTACTTAGACTCAGCGACTCCCGTCGAGCTGGTGGTAGATTGCTTCCGATAATGAGATTCATCACGTGATGACTATGTCAAAATACCTCAGAATTGAACATGAGTTGGCCTTGCCAGTGTATGACCTCGAAAACCACGCCAAAGATACAGTCTACTAGCCCACTGGGTGAAGACGGAATAGTGCGCTGCCATCACGGTGAGCCAGCTGCCAGACTCACCAGTCATACTCTCGCAAATCCCAATCGGTGTGTCTGACTCAATTTATCAAACTACTCCCCTTTCATTCATATTTGTCAAGTGATTTTTATCGGTGTCCAAGAAACAGTGAAAAGTGCGGATTTTGGTGTGAGTCCCTCATTATTTCCCAATTTTAGAGCTGAAATTTGGCACATGTCATTGTTCACTCAGATTGGGCGGATGACCAGATATTCCAACCAAAGACACACGATACCGGCACCGGCACCGTCACGTCGTCCATCAAACGTTCTGACTCACCCTACACCAAAATGACCCTGAGTCAAGCTGACGCCGTCCTTCCTCGCGGTACTGGGAGTACAGATTCATCTGACCTCCTATCCCCCATCGGGCGAACAAGAGCTTATTACACACCTCTGCAAACTCCTTGCGCACCCCGATACTCGGCTGTTCCTCCAAGTACTCCTGTGAAAAGAAAACGCACCGATACAGATGTTAGAACCGGTTTCACCCCCAGCTCACCATTGGTGGGCACCGCTAGCAAAAGAGCCCGGCTTGCAGATATCGAAGCCGGCTTGAGGGCAAGGCAGGAGGAAGAGACAAGACGGTCGCAGCAGAATCGACAGCCACAGCAGCAAGAGGAGGAGACACAACCTGAGGCGTCTCAACACCTACCGCGTCCAGGTCCGCGCTATAGTTTTCTTGGGTTGCCTCCAACGCAGGAGTCCGAGGCTCCCATTCCTGAACATTTTACCCCAAAACGACCATCGTCTGAGGATCAAGATGCATCCTCCACGTTGCTCACGCCGCCACAGACGTCTCAGCACCGTACTGGCCGTACTTCCTCCCATGCTAATGGCTTGAGACCTGAGCCAACCACCCCAACGCGGTCAAAGGGCAAAGGACGTGCTCACCCTCAATTTGATCGATTCATTCAAGAGGTCCGCCACTTTCTTCTTCGGGATTGAGTTTTGGACGATTTAACCCTTGTTTTCGCAGGAGACTGAAGATCTGTTTATGGAGGGGTCGTCGACTGATAAAGATGCCTTGCCACTCTTCTCTTCTACACAGGAATCGTCGTTGGAGCCATTGACCACCGCCGAGCAAATCAATGCCGGTGTGGCTAGCATTAACGAGTGCGTCCAAACGCTAAGCAAACATTTCGAGAACTTTGCTCAGATGGACCCGGTTAAACATATCATACGGCTAGAGCGGCAGAAGAATGCATTTGAACTTGGCGACTCGATCAAGAAACAACGCATCGTCGATTTGTCAGCAGAGAACGAAATCTTGAGGGAGAAACTTCGCAAGTATGTCTTCTTATATACTCCACCAAAACGATGATCCGGCTTAGATGCTGACGAACCCATTAGGTCAGAAGAGGAGAGCCGCTCCAAGGACAGAGTGATCCAATCTCTGAATGACAAAATTGACCAGCTCGTATCTCAAATTTGATGTTGTCAGACCTTATCTTTTTTTTTCGGGTTAACTCGCATCTTGTTCTTCTACGTCTTGTCGCTCCTTGTTTTTCCCTCTTGGCTTTTTGCAACCTGTATTTCTATCACTGTATCTGCTGTATCATATCTAGTGCTCTCGTATCTTGGGCAACGCGATCTCTCTTTTCATCGGCACCGTGTTCCAGAACTCGCATGAAGACCATACATATCTGTCCCCAGTAGTAGTCCTAGTCAAAAATTCCCCACCAATTTGAATGAATTCACAAAACTTCCGCCCACATTGATCCGGAGGGGCGCGTGAACCCATCAAGTCTCCACTCCATTCCTCACCCCAATCGCGCACGAGACCTGTCCCACTGCCCGACCAATCCAGTCAAACCAAAAAAACCCGATGGTCCACACCAAGACCCCCCGAATCTCGGCCGACTCCATAAGTCCCAGAAAGTCTAGCTCACCTCCTGACCCTCTTACACAACGATTTTTCTCCGATATTTGTACTCACCGCAGTTCGTCCCTTCAAGGGTTCATTTTGCCAATTCCGAATCTAGGACTCTTCCTTTCGATTCTTGAGTTTGGATCTCTGAATCTCAGACTTGCAGGTGGGATGAGAGAGATTCATTTATCAGCGCATCACTTGCTCACTTGGAATCCCAGTGCAATTTTTCCAAGTCCGAGTCGATCGGTCCCCGTAGTATCTGTGTCACGGTGCTCATATCCGATGAGAGTCAGTATTATTCGATAATCGATGTCCAGACATCGTCGGTGAATTGGACAGTCGATAAATCACTCTCATATTCATCGATAATTGGCAATGAGAGTAGGTCGTCTGACAGGTGGTCTTGATATTTTATCCACTGCAATAGCGGACTCGGACGCTATACAACTGTAGGGTCTCTCCCGCCGCGTTGACCCCAGTCGTCGCGATGTCGAAGAGTCCGACATGGACTTGACTGTCAATTCGCCCCTGGCTCCACTAGTAATTTCCATCGATCTATTGGAATGATGGTGTGCACGTCCATCATGCAATAACTGATGGGCCTGAGCGCAGTCAACGAGATCATCCCCTTACGGATCTCAATGGACCATTTGAAGACGAGAAGTCGTGGCGCTGCATCAATTCGTCCCGAGCCCTGTCCCCAACTTCCATTATTCCCTCCACTTTCGTGCGAGATGCGGGCGGCAGTGGCGCAATCTCAAACACTAATCGCCCAAACATTACTCAAGTACTCACGGTAAAACGGTAAAAAGATACAACACACACTATAATTTTCAAAAGTTGCGAATAACAAACTTTGAACGTTGGACTTTGAACTTTGGCAGCGACAACAAATCAACCTGAACTAGGTTTACCATTCCCTCCTGGTGCCTCCCCTGCTGCCTTTTTACCTTTTTAGAGCGTACCTCCGAGACGATCGTCGGCTACGCCAGCTAGTCGTATGTACGTGTCGGTTACCGGGTACCTGGAGATGGTGCAAGTCATGACCGTCGCTCGGGCTGTAATTGCGCGAATCGCGATCAGCACATAAGAAGTAAGGATCTCAATGACAATCATACTGGTGGCCAGTGACAAGGGGTTGATTTGACGCGCACGAATAGACTCGGGATCCACATTCGTGAAAAGTCGAACTTCTATCCAAACTTTGGAAAGTCAGATTCGAACCTAAGTCTGGCCCTGCGGCATAAAACGTGTTCAGGCATCGAAGTGAAACCAGTATGTAACTTTGATGGCTCACACTGGCAAGCATGCATCAAGGGGTAATTTATCATTATCTTCATGCACGCGAGAAGGGTCACTCGATCTTAGACCTCTAGGTACTTAGGTCACTTGTATTGGGTCCTCATCGTATCTCAGAATGACGAATGACTGGCTCAGATCTCCTCATACGTACACCTCTTTTTGTGCGTTGGTGGAGTCGATGCCAGGTAGCGTATTAAGGATCACGAGGGCAATCTCATCCACAGGCGAACGAGCTCACTCGACACATCAATCGTTACATTGGCTAGGACTCAAAAGACTTCAAAGCCAGCAAACTCAACATTGATCCCGGGACGAATAGCAATAATGAAACCGAAAAAAAAAACACCATTCAATCTCAGAAGGAAAAAATCCAAGTGGCACAACAGATTATGAGACGGGCGCAGAAAGGGAAGAGAACCATCACTTATCTGTCGTCTACCAGACGGCGGCCGCACCGTTTCAAAGGTTCTTTTTCTCTGCCTTGTCTGATTGTATACACATTGCACGCTTGATTTGTAGCACATTGGTGACGAAAGGGTGTGGTTCGATATTCATTGTTCATTAGAACATCTGTCAACTCGAATCGAATGTTTTCACAAGGGAAATTGTAAGGAGATATCATGAAGACTAGCGAACGCCACAGACATGACGTCCAACGAAGCAAGAGTAGCTTATCGTATCCCCCAAAGGCTAACTCACGTTCGCTTACCCTTCGACACTTCTTGCCTGTTTCTCTCCAGAAGCAGCACCCTCATACTATCGGAGTCTGTTGCAATCTGTTCCTCATAAAATTGAAATTTAGAGTTGAAATACGGACATATGTACCTTGTTGAGCCGGTAGACAAAAAAAATGGGGTGAACATCACCCTTGAGGCGCGTCTCAATTGAATACGGTGGCAATTGGCAAAATGAAGCAGGGTCAGAGAGGGAGGACAGACCTGGTGGCTATTAACATGCATAAATGATTTTCACGCAACGTACCTCGAGGAATTCGAGAGTAACATCGCGTGAGACGAGAGAACGGTTCCAGACATACGGACGTCATGCTAACGTGGGACAGGATTGCATTGGCGATCTGCGCCAAAGAGTAGGGGAGAGTTCCGATTCATGGGTTAATTCACTTGGAATAGAGCCAATCCCAATCCGCACATTCGTATTGTTCAGGTGCAACGAAAGTACGGAGCACTGGCAATAGAAGATCAACATCGCGTGCGCAGTCGCATTGATAGGCACCAGACAGTGTATGGGAACACAGTGTCGTTGGAGTAAATATTTCTCCATTGTTCTATAGAGAACGTCCCATGAGCCTAGCATAGCACCAACTCTCTCGAGCCCAAGAGGCGATATTGACGAACCTCTAGACCATGCGAAGTGTAGGAGTTGCGGGGCCGTCTGTGAAATACCAGTCAATGGGACCATGAAAACACCTCGAGGTCGACAATACATCGACGAGATCACGTCAAGCAACACTCGTGACCTACCACCATCAAAAAAGTAATCCCACCGAGCGCCCCCGATCTCTTAACTGTTCGCGAACTGAAAATAAAATAAAAATCTGAAGAACAAAAAAGAAAATCACAAGAAAATCAAATATCGTGTTGGTCAAAGATTCGGCGTAACGACGCATGGGAACGTAGAGTCGGTAGATGGCGGTTGTTTAATGCGCCCGCCTCACGTGGTTGAAGCTCGAGAGTGCTCTATCGCCGCTGAAGGAGAACTCTATTACTCACCTCTATTTCCAGCGATAGAAATCGTGGCCGGGGCAGAGTGAGTCGACAAAGAACCCGGAGGGTTGATATAATTAGCCTACAAGGGGGCCATGTGTGTCCAACGTCGACGTGCAATGTCTTTGACAGCGGCGCGTCCCTGTGTGGGTGCACAATGGCCTCGAAAGCAGAATCGGCTTCTTCGGACTACGGGATAGCCTGTCGAAGCTTGTGCTCAGGAGATAAGACAAGAAAGTGGAGAGATAAGCATACGATATCACAATGTCCCCTTCCACGGTCACACTGGGATATGATCATCTGATCAAACACTTCCACGTAGCTGCTTCTCGTCAAACTCCCTACTAGATACGCACGCACGCCATCATTCCCTGATTCCACCGACCTTAAACCGCGTGGTCGATGGAGCGCATCGCACAATTCTATGGAGCGGGTGCAAAAAGAAGCCCTGCAGCACTAGAAATGTGCAATGAACCAGTCGTTATGCGCGTGCGTGCGTGCGTACCCAAGTCTAATCAATGACGACCATTGGTTACACGATCTCGAGGAAACACACGCAACGGTGCCCGGTTGAAAAAGTTCCCGCAACTCCCCGTTTATCGCAATCTCGATTCTGGCGAAACGACAGGGCTTCCTCCCGTTGCCCGAGTTGCTTCTTGCAGTTGTCTCCCCACGGCGCATGTGGTACTGGGGATAGGCAGGCGTGGTGGCATCAACCAGGAAGCCAGGGGATCTTTGCCCGCATAGTAGCTCACTGATTCCTGTTGATATCATTTTGTGATCTTCAAATAATCAGATGCAAGTTGGATGAGGAAGACGCCATTCAGAAGACGAGAAGTTAATTGCGATTGCCCGATGAGTTCCCCATCGAACTCGCAACCGATGTCACCGTTCGCAAGCGGGTCCACGGTCCCGGAGATAGTGACATATGAAGGGACCTGAACTGTCCTGCCACTGAACGGTACCGCTCGGTACCATCTGCCATTGTACGAGCAATCCGTGATTGAGAGGCTGCATCGTACTGGACAGAGTCCGTGACGCAGTGGTACAGTAAAATACATAGTATGTGATTTATCATACTATCCGTACTACGACAAATGCTTGCGTCCGTTCGAAAGCGTCTAATGCATATCCAATCAAACAACATCGATCTACGAAGGTATCCGAACGAATGTGCAATGAAAAGCGCGTGATCAACAAAAGAGTGCTACATATGTTCACCGTGCTTCGCTCCGTATGTTCTCACAAATCTGTGCGGGGGGAGGGGGGTATCCTAACAATACAGTCTTCGCCACCATGAGATGAACCTACTCCAGAATCCACCCGCGTATCCATCACTCCGTTGCTTAGAACTGATCCACATCGTACCAGTTCCAAACCGTATCTCCTTCCCTGGCCCCCTCGCTTCCTCCCCTTCCTCTATATCCGCTGCTCGAGCACTCTTACGAGCGGCAAAACGAGGCAGCGGTCGTCGAGTGATAAATGAAGGGAAAACAGTCAATAATGACAGAAACTCCGAGTTCGGCAAATCTGGTGCAGTCCAAATGCGCAAATGAACTCCATCAGCTTCCTCTGTGGCAATTTCTGACCGAAGAGGAGCTAGTCGCTGCTCCTCTTCCGCATCCTGATCATGCGGGGTATTAGGGGGAATACCATCTTCCGTGCATTCCGCGACAGTAGGTGGATAAGGCATCGTGACATCGGAGGAATGAGAAGAGGCAGATGGGAGAGAGTGTGAGAGGCTCGGCATATCTAAGAATGGGTCGCTGGGTGCTCGTGCACGTTTTCCATGAGTAACCATGGGGATTGGCGAAGGATTCGAAGAACGAGAGCCACTGGTGGCGGGCAAGGGCTGTGATTTGCTGTGCGAATGCAAAGGTGACGACGGGGGATGGGAACCCATACTGCGACCCCTTGCAGGGACCTCCTCAAATGCGAGCACCTATAGAAGAGTAGGCATTCAAAACATCACCATGGAAAAAAAGGAACCCACCCCTTTGAGGACATCAATGGCTTCAAGCATGAAGTCTTTTCCAGCTGCGTGAGAGAAGATCCAGAACTATTAGGCCAAATGACGGGGGGCTACAGTGGAAGGGGGAACATACGCTGCTTCTTTGAACACAGCATCATCGAATTCCCATTGAATTCTGTTCCTCCCTGGACCCCCAAGCTGTTCTGAGAAAGTCTGCAGTCGCATGATTCCCCACAAAGCCTCAAAGAAAGGTTTCGTTCCAGGCATGCCCATAGTACACCAAGTCCTTACAAACCGATCTAGACGTTCAAAACGTTCCTTTCTAGCCATAGAACCTCTTGGATCTGCCCGAGAATGAGGCATCAATGAACCACCAGGCTGTGTAGCGCTAATATGTGCCTGGAACTCAGCTTGCCGTCTGGCATTGACGCTAGCGTGGTAAGCAGAACGAACGGCAGCTTGCAGGCGCGAATACAGAGCGCGTTGAGAAGGAGCGACGTTGGCAAGTGTCTGTGACATGACACGACCAGACGCTTCATCCTGCTTAAAATACCATGAACGGCAATGGTCGGTAAACTTCTCGAGATCACTTTGGACCACACCGAGAGGAGTTGAAGAACGTGTACGAACGGGAGGCGGCGGACCGGTGCGGTTATTTCGGCGGCCCCTGGGTCTACCATTGGGGAACGATGGGGATGTTGGGGATGTTGGTCCAGATTTGGGCAAAGTTGGACTGTTCGGAGGGGATCCAGCTGAGGAAGGAAGGTCGTAAAGGAGCACCTGGTTATTCGGACTATTAATGAGAAGCGAAGTCCTTGGAGAAGGGTGACGCAATGGAGGGGGTGGGGGACGAGGGCGCGGGCGCGGTGCTTCCAGTCGATAAGCAGGGCTCGACATGGCGTTACGAATCCAGTTCGAACGCAAAGGAATGATTTAGTTGTACGACGTGAGATCACACCCGAAGATGGTTGTCGATATCGAGTCGGGTGGGGACGCTGCGCTGAAACCGGCGGCTGGCCCAAAGGAGGGTCTCGAGTAATACTCTGAACAAAGTCAGCTGTACAGAAGAGACCTGAATGGCCTTGCAAAAAAACCGACAGGACCCTTAGTGATGGTTGTCGGTGAGCCGTGCCAGGCCCTAACCGCGCCCGCCACTAGACTTGAAAAAACCAATTTTAGGTCCCGCCGTAGCCCGAGTTTCACCTGCCACAACATACCCCACCCAAACCAACACTGGTTCATTGTCGTCAATGGCGACAACGACGACGACGGTGAGCACGATATGTCCATGCAGATATGTCAACACCTGTTGACTCATCAATACTCAAATCTGTCAGATGTGACTATTGCGCGTTTTTTGCCTATCATCCGCGTTACTCCCGATTCTGAACTCCATTGACATCGCTACACCCATGTCCAAGGTTTCAATTCTTCATCCTCTGTCCATCACTGGTTAATTGGGCTTCGTGGCCTCAGACCTTGATGGCTCTTGTCCTCATCCTCCCCAAATGGTATGCCTTCTCTCGCTTAGCGTTCCCTGATCCTCTCACGCTGCTGATTAACCCATTCTTCAGCATTCATCAACTCTCATTCGAACGCATTGCATTATTTCCCTACGCTGTCGACACACCATTCCTGCATGTTTGCAGCAAGTTTTCTGCGAAGATCGTGGGCCTCTCCTCCGATTCTCAAGAACACCAGCGCCATCCGCCATCATCGTATCATCTTCTATCCCATCAAGCAAACGTGTCCCACTGCGTCGCTTAGGTGAATCTGAATCCACATTGACACGACTCCTGCTTCGGTCGTATCGGAAGATAGTGGACATATCGGCGGTCATGCCTGACCCACTCTGGTAGACGCTTGCTCTGTCGTTCGGCTCCCGTTCGATATGTATGTACCAGTCGAGCCCCACGAGAACGCAATACCCTAGATTGTGACCATGCCGTTGTCGGTATGTCGGTCTTTCAACAGTCGTGCCAAAAGGTGAATTTTTTTTCGCGCTACGCAGGCTGTCATAACTGACTATCACCTCATCCTGTCGTCACGTCTTTCACTAGGTGGTCACGTCCTGATCATGAGCGTTGGTTCTTTGCGCGGGATCCGAGGCGACTCACTTTCACCTGTTCCTGAGAGGTCCCTTGGCGTCGTGATGCAACCTCTCGTCAGACAAGAGGCAGTGCTCATCAGGATGCATCAGCGTTCGTTCGAGAGTCGACAATCAGGACTCAACGTAAGGTGAGATAGCGAATGACAAAACGGCCTTTCGTTGCGGTAACTCTGTCTTTTTCCCTTGAAAAGCCTGTATGGAGTAGGTTTGGCTTTGTTTAGGATCAACCATGCATGAAAATAATTGCCGCTGAGCTGTATTGATCCCTCCAGTCGGTGGTTACTCGCCCCTTTTGAGTATCAACGAACTACCGTCTTTAGACAGGATGCCTAGTTGCTAATAATACATGGTGATGCCTAGCCGTCGAGCGTTCAACGACTTACAAACATGAATACAGCTTCTTGTCATGGCATCTGCATGATTACATCTTCCGGAGGGTGGTGTGGTTATTCATCTTTTCCTCGAACTGAACCTTGAATTCGGCCACCTTGCTGTGCCCAAGTTGGACCGCGTCATGATGCATGACCCCTGGCGGAACGGTAGTACGTACGAGGCAAAGGCACGAGGGCTTCGAAGGGAGATATGACAACCTCCATGGAGGCAAATGTCAAGAGCTTGAGGGTTATCCGAGCATCAAAGGAAACTTTACAAGATTAAATCACACACTACTCGATCGACGGTAACGACCGCGATTGCGAGCATCACGCAATCATATCCGACCGCAGAGAGCCAAAGCGTAAAACACCTCCCAAAAGCACTCAAAAAACGAAGTCTCACCAGTTGGCATATCTGAGATAAACTCGTGGTAACGGCGCATTACGATCCTGCGACCAAACACGAATCGCGTCGACATGTGTAAATTATTTGAAAACAGGGAGAGATTTCACCGAGCGAAAAAACTGGGGTGTGAACATGAATTGCGGGATCATTATATTCACGATTAAACTTGACCCCCAAGGGAAAAGATAATAGGCTAACACTTACCAAACAGGATCGACTTCTTTTTCTGTCTTGGGGGAAAAAGCCAAGGAGCGTCGCTTGCTTGCTCATATCAGAATTGGGACACCATTTTGTGAATTTGTGAGGTGTAGCCGAGAGATGAAAATGGGGGCCGTAGGCCCGGTAGGGGTCTGTTGCAGTGATTAGATCAGTCTGTATGATAGTCAAAGTCCGCGCGATCGCGACAAGCGGGACGGAACCCGGTGGCGAGCACGAGAGCCATATGGCATATGCTTCAGTACAGATGCCGTTAGACAGAGTTGATCGGGTGTAACCGAGCGTCTGGCTGGGATCCAGCTGGATTTCTATGTAAGATATCCCCTAAAAGAATGGGGGACTTGGCATATGTCAGAGTTATGAACCACGTTAGTGACGAGAAGGGTCAGTAAAATGAAGAAGAGGCTGTCGATAGGCTTTTTACACCGCGGGAAGAGACCAAGCCTAGGGAGTGGCATCAGGGGAGGGATTCGAATGAGGGTAGGATAAAGGTTATACAATGCTCCTGGGGAGGAGGAGGCGTGTGCGATATTAGCCACAAAGGGGGGGGAGCAGTGCATGATTACGAAGTGGGCTCATCCGCTAAAATAATTGCCCTTTCGACATGACTTGGGGACGAGAAGCTTTTCATGAAAGGCGTTTATCAACGGTAACGAACGAACTGATCGAACTGGTACAATGTACCTCACCACGGCAAAGACCGAGGTTCATGAAAATAGCAGAGATCTAAGGGGAGATTAGTTGAATAAGATGCGTGCAATTAATTCCGCCGAGTGTGCGAGCGCAGAGAGTCAATGCCACAAGGTTGACGGATGGAGGCCAATCGGAAGAATCTGACCTGAATACGGAACGGTTAGGCTGGAAATATACTGAGCACCGATAGGCTAGGAATACCTAGAGGGACGAGAAAGGCAGGAGGAGATCGCGAACAAATACTCGCGGTAGATCTTTGTGTGGCCGAGACAGGAGTGAGGATGGCATGGACAGCAAAAGGAACGGAACCTTTTTTTTTTCATGAAATCAGCGCCTGCCGCGGTGTTCGCGATCTGGCAGCAACACGGTTGTCCAGGCGCAATTAGAGTTCTGTGCAAATCCACAGATATAAAAGACAGGGCGTGGTCGAGCTATATTGTGTGTTCCCCGTTTGAAAGAGCCCGTCCGCTGTCCTCCTGTTACAGTCCCCTTGGTCACGGGTCGTTGTCACCGTATCAGACGAGCAGAAAAAGGTCTGATCGGTCTCCGGCACATCGGTCTATCCAACTCCCCTCGTGGTCGCGACATCTGTCAGATATAGTTGAGCGGACATCTCGCGGTGAATATTTATCAGGTGAATTATGTCGAACTGGACCCCGCTTGCCAGGTACTCATTCGCTCGTCGTACAGCGTGGTCTCCGTCGACATACAACTACGACTACGACTACTGAGCCTTGCACCGCACAGACCTTTCGGAAAGTGCCGACGCCCGATCAGAGTTGCGACATCGCACCTCCTTGAATTCATCCAAGCCATCATCATCCCTCTCTCCTCCTCCTCCTCCTCCTCCTCCTCCTCCTCCCTTTCCTCTTCCTCCTCCTCGTCCCACCCTACACATGGATTTCGGTCCCACAACCGCACACCAGCCTTCCCACGGCCTCTACGCCCAAGCCGATCTCGATCAGGCCTTTAATTCTCTGCAAACTGTAGATACCGCTTCTCCTTCTCACCACCATCTCTCCCAGTCGATCCCTACCCAGAACTTCGATCACTCAGAAGCAATGGATGTGCCTGACCACCCCTCATACGACATCTTCAACAACGGAAGCTCTTTCGCCTCCTCTCGCTACCGTGCAAACTCTTCCTCTTCCTCCTCGCTCGGCCCAAGCTACAGCATGGCACCCGACTCTGCCTACTCCCGTCCTTCATTCTCAGACACAGTGACTGGTTTTGGTCACTCAAACGGTAGCTCGTACGACATGATGAGCAGTGTTCCCTCTTCTTACAGTGGAAGTTCAGGAAAGGTCTCCCCACTTACCCCCAGCGACCCCATGACTGGTATTCAACATTCACCTGTCTTTCCCCTCAACGGTCACCAGAAGGACTTCTCCAACAGCCATTACCCTGACCTGATGCAGGACCGTCGGATCTCGAACGTCAGCGGCTATCACTCTGACTTCCCCGACGATTATATCAGTAACGGTGGCGGTTATCCCCCTTCAGCCCTCCCGTTCCAGGATCGCATGAGTCGCTTCAATCCAGATTCTCATTTTCCTCATCCAGGCGCTCTCCCATCTCATATGGGTCACAACCCTGATATGTTCCGGACGGGCGTTGCACCTCAAGCGACCCATTGTTTCCGCCCTGATTCGGGCATGCCTGGCTACGACGATATCCCTCAATATATTGGTCCCAATCCCCATGCAGACTTGCCGTTGATGCCTAGCATTAGCTGTAATTTCACTGGACTACGCCACGGTCCCGGGATGGGTTCGTCTAGCGATTTGCAGACTTTCATTCGCCAAGTGTCTCAGTTCTTCAATGGATTTACGTCTCTTGTACTTACAAAGGCATGTTCCGCTAGCCCTTACCTAGACCAGTACGTGCGGACACCGAACCGCCTCGCCTTTGGTGAAAGGACGGTTATAGTCATGAGCAGCAAGGTGGCGCAAAAGTCATACGGCACTGAAAAACGCTTCCTTTGTCCGCCACCTACAGCGATCATGATTGGCAACTCGTGGTGGACAGATGTCGTTCGCCGAGGCGAAGAGCCGAAACTCTGTCCGCCACGTGTCACCGTTTGTATCTCCGGTGAGCCCGTGCCGCAGGAGGGCACGATTGAGTGGACATCTGCGTCCGGCAAGATTTTTGACGTCAACGATGCACCGACAGGCACGACGTATATTGGTCGCTGCGTTGGCAAGCAATTGTTCATTTCCGATGTCGATGAGAAGAAGAAGAAGGTCGAGGCACTTGTCAAGATCACTGCGCCTTCTTCCGATGACGAGCCTGAACGGGTCATCGGAACATTCCCTTCACGTCCCATCAAGGTCATCAGCAAGCCTAGCAAAAAGAGGCAGAGCGCAAAGAACCTTGAACTATGCATTAATCACGGTTCGACGATCTCGCTGTTCCACCGTCTGCGTTCTCAGACGGTGTCTACCAAATACCTCTGCGTGTCAGGTTCAGGTTCTTCGTTCAAGGGATCCGATGGTGCACCTCTCATGGGCCTCGACAACCGTGCTCGCTCGAGCACGCCATCGTTCATCGCTCGCACAGCAAGTTGGGACCCGTTCGTTATGTACATTGTTGACGTGAACAAGCCTTCTGGTGGTATTGATGCTCCACCGCCGCCACCTCCCCAACCCGACTATCCCTCTCCTCCCCCCAATGCTATACCTTTCACCAACAACGGTTCACAGATACCAATTTACTACAATCAGACAGTCGTGCTACAGTGCCTCGTCTCTGGCGTCGTCTCTCCCGTGCTTATCATTCGCAAAGTTGATCACCAAACGACAGTCGTTGGAGGGGGTCTGCAGGAGGGTGCCAAGGGCGTGGCGGATCATTACTGCGCCCCTGGAGAAGTGTGTGGTGACCCTGTGTCTCAACTCCACAAAATTGCCTTCGAAGTGTACGACCCTTCAAAGGGAATGCCCGAACCTGGCACACCAGGTCAGACGGGCGCTTTCTTGTCCTGCATGGGTGAGAAAGTGAACACATATCGCCCAATCGAGGGGCGACAATGGAACATTCCTCAGAACCTTGGTTCGACATCTCCTATTCTTCCGGGATCCCCCGTCGTGTCGACGCCGGCGTCGATGACCAACGCCCCTGACTACTTTGGCCAGGCCAACAGCACAGCCAACAGTGAACCTGCCTCTCCGTCATCATCGAATGATTTTTCCAATGATGGCGGCCGTGTCAAGAAAGGGAAGCGTTCTACTTCGAGCGCTGGTGGCATCACTAAGAACACCGGTCCCAAGGGCCGTAGGCGTCCCACCTCTGCTGGGTCGGCCTCTTCTGGTCGCCGGGGCTCCTCTAGCGACTCGGGCGCATCATCTGGTGCTCTTTGGCAAGTGGATATCGGTGAAACGAGCGTCTGGACGATTGTTGGAACAGGTGATGCTCCATTACTATTTTTATTTACTTCCGTTCTGACCTGCCACCATTTTTCTAGACCAAGTGCGGTACAACTTTTATGTTCCCCCGGTGCTGTTTGACAACCAGAATGCACCCCAAACTGGATCATTCCCTATTCCTTCAAAGCCTGTCACGCCATTCCCCGCTGTCGTAAAATACCTCCCTCCTGACCGCGCAGCCGAGGCTCCCAAGTCAAACTGTCCGCAATCCCGTGGCGTGTTGGCCAAGCCGAATCCCCACATCTCCAAGATGCTGACGGTTTACGGTGAAAACTTCAACAAGGCGGAACCTATCCATATCTTCTTTGGATCTGAGCCCTCCCCGTATGTAGAGGTGAGGTGCACTGAGGTCCTTGGATGTTTACCCCCAGAAAACCAGGTGACCAAGCGTCGACCAATGATTATGATCCGTCCCGATGGTGTCGTATTCCCTTCCAACATCATGTTCCCTTAGCTTGGTTATCATTCTCAGCGCCATCGGCAGCATGGGCTGCTTATTTGTTTGGATATGTTCTACTGTCGTAATTTCCATTGCTTCCTTCCTCGTGTTTGCTGTTCAATTTAAGATCCCTTGTAGTTACTTGTACACCGATGGACACGACTAAGTTGTGTTTAGGAGATGTTATGTAGCCCGATGCTGTACTATCTCGCTGCTATTATTTTTGTTGGAATGCATCTATAGAGTTTCTAGCGACTGTGGGTTTAACTCGATCGATGGTATGATATGAACTGCAAGCGTCGAAAGTTAACCTTAACGGTGTCCTATTTCACGTGGTCCCCGTGTTAGTACCCGGCTTTAATTATCAGGTGCGTCCTGCCTCCTGACCAGTGCATCGCGACTTCTCCCTTGCGCAGGCTACTGATTCGCGTAGCATAGCGAGCAACGTCCAAGCTAACGTGCTGGTCCAAATTCAAGGCTGCGCGGATCGTCGCCTTGCTTGTCGAGGCGCAAACTTATTCCCCCTTTTCCGTCCATCACCAAGGCGTAGCATCACCGTTTACGGCCCCTCAACTGACACCAACCTTTCTGCACAGTTCCTTGCCGTTTCCACCAACGTTACGATTGCGATTCGTTACCGTAACCTCGCAAACCACCGCG
Organism: Chalciporus sphaerocephalus; assembly: GCA_038094055.1. Taxonomy (NCBI): domain Eukaryota; kingdom Fungi; phylum Basidiomycota; class Agaricomycetes; order Boletales; family Boletaceae; genus Chalciporus; species Chalciporus sphaerocephalus. The sequence continues at coordinate 131,131 of JBBPTH010000027.1, read as the reverse complement.
ACCATTGTCTCATCAAGCGCGACATGTCCATGCTCTCGTCCTCGACTTTATGGATCACCTCTACCCCACGTCTCTTGTGGGACGCATACGTGGAATACCTGTGGAACTATCAACCTGGATCGTGGGTCGCAAGCATAGCCTCGTTTTTCAGAGTGTTGGCGATTATACTCGTCCTCCCAGTCGTGCTCCTCACCCTTCTCGTACGTCCCTTCCTTCCCTTTTCGAATTCCATTCCATTTTTTTTTTCGCTGCCGTTTACAAGTTCTCCACATTCGCACATCTTCTCCCGCTTTTCCGTCATCGTCGACGTTCGACTTATGGTCTCCGTGATGATAACTAAACTATATTTTTTGTGCACGCCCGTCGTATTTTCCACATTGATGATCCTAGATCATGCACATCTCGCGTCCTTTTCTTTCGCTTCCATTCCCTTTGCGCTTTACGGTCTGGTTTCTTTTTGAACGCGCACGGTTCGGCTGTTTACGGCGTGAAGCGTGATGTTGTGAAATATAGAGGCTCCATGACCTATGGACAAGTGTTGGCGTTCTTCACTGCGTCGTTTGTGCGGTGATTGTCCTCTTTTCGATATACATTCCCGTGGGGTTATGTGTCTATCGCTTCCGCTTGACTTTCTTGATTTGGAGCTTTGTCATGCACGCCTGTGTTCCTGACAACCCCCCCTCCTGGAGACTCTTTCTTCATCCTCTTTTTCCCCTGACGTTGTCGTAACCTGTCTTTTCCTTTTTTTATGATATGCCTCATTTTTCATTCGCTAATCCCTTTTTTTCTTTCATCGCCGAAAAACGAACTTTGATGTCCTCATTTTCTAACGCGAATGTCCCGGCCCCGGCCGAATACAGGACGTGACTTCCTACGTGATTGCGAGAACGCTCGGAATCGTAGACGACGTGAAAGCATCGACAAGCGATATCGTATTACCAGACCTTCCTCCAACTGAAGCGTCCGTCTGTATCAATATGAGTACTTCCGAGTCTTCTTCTGGCTTGTCGGTAAACTTGACAACGTACATGCAGAACCAGAGTCGGGCTCGGACTCGGACGTGTGAAGAGGGGGAGACGAGGGGGATGGGAATGGGGGAGTCCGAGGACCTCGCTCCCGAGGAGGAGGAGATATCCGGCCGGCTCAATCTTTCGCAATTTCAGTCTCCATCGCTATCTCAGCAAATGGCCAGTACGAATGAACCCCCTGCTCCTACTCACCACCTTTCCGCCATACAGCAGCCCAATTCCGTGCCGCAATCCCGATCCCGATCAGAACTACAATCTCAATCACAGTCACTATCACAATCACAAGTAGGAGCACACGAGGGGGATCTACATGCGTCCGATCGAGTGCTTGAAGCCGAACCCCGTTCGTTAGCATTCCAGACCTACCTTTCTCCACCGGAGATGTACTACTTCGCGGGAGAGGACGACGTTCCCTTATCAGCCGTGGGCGACTTCTCCATGCCCCCTTCACCTCTCATACCACGGACCACACTCCACTCTCATACTCGTACCTCTTCCGATCACGTCGATAGCACCTCGGGGGAAGAAGGCGTTCCGGTGCGTTTGGTAGAGATGAATGAGGTAATGCATGATGATGACGGAATCATTCTGAGAAGACGGGTTGGTCACGGTCGTGATCAGGGCGTAAAGGAGGAGGAGGAGGGGGGGAAATGAATGACTAACCATGGAACGATGAGGTACTCGTACCCTGTGTATATGTTCACATCGTCCTTTGTTGTTGTTGTTGTTTTTCCTTTTTTTTGCTACCCGGCACATGCATGCATGGTATGCTCGGAAATGGGTTGGTGGACTGACATTCCACAAGGGAAAAAAAAAAGATTTGATACATGTACATACAATCGGTATAACAGCATAGCGCTTCGACACGTTCTCTAAAGCTACAACGGAGAAGAACAAAGACATCGACACAAGCACAAGCACAGACGACGGAGAGGGGGAGGGAGTGGACGGGAGGAGAGCAAGAGACAAAAAAGAAAGAAGGAGGGAAAGGAAAGGAAAGAGTACAATCAACCAAATCGATCAATAAAAACGGAGCTGGTCACGAGTAAACACAGGCGGTTTCCAAATGAGATATTCAGCATGTATACGTTTTCGACGTTTGTTGCGGACTTTTTCGTGTTTCTCAAGCACGGCGTCTGAGAGACAGATGATGTGTTGTCCTTTGTAATGCTTGAATAACTGTAACGTCGTGCATGTATTCATGTATCGTGATAAGCCACCATCAGTAATCAGTAACTAGGGATATCAAACGACGATGACAAAACACTGACGTATTCATGATGTCCGCGTGTGTGATGGACGTCTTTTGAGCGATATCGTCGATACTAAGCTCGTCAGTTGTGTTGAGCAACAGTTCCACGATTACCTCCGCCCAATAAGCCCTATAACCGAGTAAACCAAGGTCACTCAGTGGTTTCTCAGGACTCCCGAGTTTCCCTTCCTTCTTGCTGAGTTCGTAAGAAAATTCGATGAGTAGTTTGCCGTAGCCGTGACGTTGATGTTGCGGTAGGGTTAGGATGCACGCAACGTTGTAGTTCTCTGCGGATTCTTTCTCTTTTGAGAAATAACCGATGAGATGACAGCCGTTGGCATCTCGCTGCGTCTGAGCGAAAGCGAAAAAAAAAAGGGTCGACGATGAGGTGGTAGAGGGGGTTAGACTCACGATTATACTTACCATGACATAATACATGAAAGGGGTGACATCGTAGTAGAGCGTTTTGCTGGAAATGAAGGTAAGCAACTGACGACATCCGCCCCGCGGAAATGAGAAAAACGCACTGATCTAGAAAGCATTTCGATAGCAAACTCAGATTCCTGCACCACGTCAACTGGCGTTTGCCGTCCAGTTCGAAAAAGGATATTTCTTCGTGTCGATATATCTCGTTACCCGGGGGATGAAGCAGCGTACAACGCTGACGGTGTCGTGAAAGCATCATGGGCGAAGGGTAATAGGAGAGACAGAATTCGCAAATATAAAGGATCGGGAGATGTGCGTATTCCTTAGGATAGGGACTGAAGTACCACGCGTCTACTTCGTGTCTTCCAATCTGGAGCCTGTTGAGGTTCTTGACTCGAGCGACCTCTGAAATCGACTGGGTCATAGAACCCGATGTGCGTAGTTTCTCGATCTCCTGCTCTTTACTGAAGGCGGAGACGGGGGGTGGGGGTTCAGGTGGGGTGCCATTGACGCTGAGCTCAAAGGTGTCGCTCTCGGCTTCACCCTCAGCGTCGACGTCCATCTCCCCTTCTGCATCAGGATCCTCTTCCTCAGGGTCTTCCTCTTCCTCCTCTTCTTCTTGTTCTCCATGGAGGGATTTCCGTTTGAGAGAAGGTGCCGGTGATGGGGAAGTATGTTCATTGCGACCGGCCCCAGGTGCTGGAGTTGATGCGGGGGTAGGTGAAGCGGCGGCAGCCGCGTTAGCGGTGGCCTTCTTGAGAAGAGATTGTGAACGGGGAACCTTGGCAGGTACTTTGGGTACGCCCGAACCTCCTTTCTTTCCAGGCGGTGGTTTGGGTCGTGGCCACTCCAGATCCCGGTTAAGGACGAGTCTCGAACCAGTGACCCATTCGTCCAATCGCTTATTGAATTGATCCCAGTGAACAAAGAACTCCCATTTATCCTCGGGTTTGATCTCTGCTTCCTCCTCTTTCACACTTCCTCTTGTGGCGCGTCGTGCGTATGGGTTTATGGGTTTATCACGAATGGATAGAATTTCAGCGAGGCGTTCTTCCTCGCCGCCGTCTGGCGTAGGTCTACGAATGTAGATCTTACACCCGACAGAGACCGTCTGTACATCATGTGTGTGATGAGTCAGCAAATCCAACGGGCTTGCGTGGCACTTTTGTGGTGTGAAAATTGCGAAAAGGACTGACCTGGATTGAATACGTCCCTCCTGGGGTTATCGGAGCTGGCTCTTGCGAGCCTTCATGGCTAGGTTGGGCTGAGACCATGTTGGTGAAGAAAAAATCGAGGATGTGGACTTGAACAAAATTTCGTTTGTCCGAGCGTCCTGTTGGACCAACTCGAGTCAAGGCGTTCGGGCGGGAGATGACTAAGCATATCCATATCCAGGTAACTTGGGGAAAACATAGAAAACATGAACAAGAGATCATGACAAAGGGCGTTGATAAGGACCATCATATCTTTAAATGATCCATCATGAATCATGATCAAAGGGATGTATGGTATGAAAGGGATCAGCTCCAAAAAGGACAAGGATCTCCGTGATACAACGGAGATGATTTGCTCCGGTTGAGCTCCCCGATCTCCGCGACAGGTGTTGTTCATAGACACAAAGTAGCCCCAGTTGATCGATGATCTATTCACCGCGGACACGTCTGGTAACCAAGTCGATACATCAGGATCATCTCATTAAAGACATTGACGGCGAGAACTCACAAGGAGATGACCGGGTAACTCTGCAGTTTGAACCGGTGATGAATGTATAATAATCACGACGATTGCTAGATCTGAACAATAGCTGCATTCTTTCCGACATCATGCTCTGATCATTGTTCACAGGATCGCGTATCCTCGACTAAGAATATCAGTCGTATCTGAATCAATCATCTGAGAAAAACAATCTGCATTGGTCAAACGACGTACCCGTATGGCTGTACGATTCGTGCGTCCTCACAATTGTTTTCCGAGCACATACATCGGGTGCCAAAATTGTGATGGCATCAAAATGAACGTCGCATCAACCCGACGTCGTGCAAAGATCTAGGACGCGAGGTGAGGATCTTTGAAAACTATCCCCGTGGCGTTTGTCTCTAAATCTATCCGCCTTGCTGAGGAGCACTCTGTCAGCTTTCACCCTGACAACACGTGTTTTTGCATACGGGTTGATCAATCCCTCCTGCTACCTTCGTGCAAGGTTGGTTTGAATTAGACTCGGAGACCGTCTTCGCGAACTTGGAGATTAGAGGTACCTAACTAGAATAATTGACCGCGACAGGCGTAGACATTGTCATTCCCCCGACTCCAGTACATTATACAAGTCATATATCTATCTATACACGTATTGCAGCCTTAGTTCATGGCGAAGGATCCGATAGTGGCATATTTCTTGAACTTTTCCTCCACCTCCCATGCGCCGCTCCAGTATTCGACAGCACATCGGAGACGAGTCTTTCCGGGTCCTTTTTCGACTTCATCAGCGATTTTGCGTTCGAGACCGCGGAATCGTCTACAAAAGACAATGTCTTGGCTCTATGAGGGATAGGAGGGCAAACGGTAAGTTGAATCAAGCGGTGTCACCAATTTATGGCAAAGAGACGCAGCTCCTCATACGTAGGACGGCACAGAAATCGTTCGTGCCATCGCCGATGTAGATAATACGATCAAATTCAACGCCAGCTTCCCGCTGTCTATCGAGATACTCAGAAAGCTCCTTTCCCGCAGTCAAAGACCCAATAAATGAACACCGGCTTGTAATCAGCAGGACGGGACAACGGACCCTTGCACATGTTTTCTTCACAACCCACTTGGCAGCCGTGGGGTGGATCATGGGGTCCGACGCGTCGGCGAAGGACGAGATGATCAGGGTTCTCGGGTGAGGTGAAGCCGGCAGGGTTAGTGACGATGTTGGAGAAGCAATCACGAATGCCTTGGTGCTGGAGGATAGTCTCGATGAAAAATGTGTTCGCGTTAGAGAGAATGAAAACGGTTGTGTCGACTGCACTGGCTGGGTTTTTGAGCAACTGAATGCCTCGTTTCATAGCAGGATGCTGGGTGTAGCGTGGATCAGCATCGTTGCAAAGCGACGATACCGCGCAGAAAAAGACTGACGAAAGGTATCTGTCGCAGAGCTGCTTCAATATCGTTCCTGCGCACGCCGCGTCCATCCTGAGCCAGCTCGTTTAGACAATCGGCGCTGCAAGGAAAGATGATAACGATCGTGAGTGAGCGAGTTCGATTGGATGACGGAGGGTGTCAGTGAGGGATATCTCACACGAGATCAGTCCATTGTACGGTCCTCCCCGGTTCTCTTGGGCGATCTCTCATTTTTCTGCGGATGTCTGGCGCGAGGACTTCAAAGACCCATCGATCAGAGTCTTGGTCCGCCATTGACCAGTCGAAGTCGAACACGACGAGCTGCTTTTTTGTTGGAGGTGTCATGATCTGGGATGGTAATGGTATAAAGTGAAGCTCTGCTTGCTGGTACGAATGCCCTCCGTCGTATGCATAGCGAAGGCGTCCTACAAAAAACAACTCGGAACGCTCGAACTCACAGACAGTCATCTACAATGGACACAGGACGGTAAAAAGGCCCCTTCAGTCCGTGTACCACACCAGGACGCTTCCTCTCTTTTCTGCAGCAAAGAAGGCGCGGCCCAAGTCAGACTGAAGCTTGGTCTCGTCAACGACGATGCCGGACACAACTTCACGTTCACCGCGACACCACAGGAGGTGGCATACACTGAGCGGGAGACATTCAAGACGGAGTTGACCAACATTATCAGTCGCAATCGCAGCAATGGCGTCTTGGCTGCACCTGCGACTGGTTCTGCCACTGTCCCGCTAACTATTTCTGCTCAGACACCAAAAGGGCCAGTGACGGCTCTATCGACGCAGACACCGTCTAAGGTCGCCACACCATCTGCGCTCTCAGCTTCGAGAGCCTCAACATCGCGTGCCGCATCCGTCGCGAGCGATGGAAAAACGTCTATTTTGGCTGGACAGGACCCGGCGACGGAATTCAGGTTGAGGAAGAAGGTGTTGTTGTCGAACCCAGAGTTGTTGGCGTTGCATAAGGAACTTGTCATGAGTGGTCAGATTACCGAGGCTGAGTTTTGGGAAGGGAGAGAGGTATGTGTCTATCTCGCTTTTGGTTTGTGCTACCCCGTCCCTGATACCAGGGCCCTCTCTTTAATTCGTATGCTCTCCGTAGCATCTCCTGCGCGCAGAGGTTGCTACAGAAAACCAAAGGCGTGGACGCCCAGGTCAACTTGTTGATCCACGTCCACAAACGGTAGAAGGCGGCGAGATTAAAATTGTCATCACACCTCAACTTGTCCACGACATATTCGAAGAGTTCCCCGTTGTAGCAAAAGCTTATAGCGATAATGTACCAAACAAGGTAGTGTCCCCCTGTTTCTCAGGTGTCTATCATGCATTGACTTGGTCGCGGATTCTCGTCGTCGGTAGCTCTCGGAAGCAGAATTCTGGAAACGCTACTTCCAGAGCAAGTTATTTAATGCTCACCGTGCATCTATACGGTCTTCAGCGACACAACACGTTGTCAAAGAAGATCCCATTTTTGACAAGTATCTTGAGAAGGACGATGATGAGCTAGAACCGAGACGGGCACGGGATGATGTGTCAGATTTGTTTATCAGTCTAGGAACTACACTCGAAGATCACGGAGAGGTAAGATCACTTCAGAACCCCCTTTGTCCTTGTGAAGGGTGCTAATGACGCGCGATATGTTTCCCGCAGACGGGGAATGAGAAAGATGTCACGATGCAGGCTGGTCGTCAGCGTGGTGTACTTCCACTCATTCGTAAGTTCAACGAGCATTCGGAGAGATTGCTCAATTCTGCTTTGTGAGTTCAAAAGTTCCATTGCTTGTAATTTTTTTTCGAGTCTCATGTTGATCAGGGGGGAAGTACCACGTAAAAAAAGAAGACGAGAGGGTGATGGGGACGGGTTCTCTGAGATAGAGTATGATGACCTTCAAGACCACGAATCATCTCCTGGTATACTCCTCGAGATGCGAGGGCGGCAACGTTACTTTGAGGGACAATTAGGGAGGGCAGGAGGTGCGACTGAGGACCCGAGAGAAGCGGTAGATGTGCGAACTGCACTTATGAACCTTATGAAGGCTGTAGATGGCTGGGAGGGGAGGTTTAACCAGGTGTGTTCCTTCACGGTCGGTCGCCTTGAGCTTTGTCGTGATCGGAGGTTCTTTTCTCGATAGATGCGAATAGAGAAGAAGTCGGGCGATGCGGCATTATTGTCTATGACGCAAAATGTCGCTGCCCGACTAGAGATTAAGACAAGAAACAATGCGTGCTTGCCCCCAATCGTTCGCGTCGCTGTTTTTGATTCTTATTTACCCTCTTCCTCATTAGATGACTTCCCTCCCGACCTGTTCCGTCAGCTTACGACGTGTCAAACAGCTGCCAATGAATTCCTTCGCCAATTTTGGACGTCTATCTATCCCCCTTCAGATCAACCACTGTCATCCTCTACGCCAGCGCAAAGAGCGACAAAAGCCGCCAAGATGGCGGGGTACCTGAACAAAACTCACGAAAAAGTGGACGCGCTCGTCAGAGCTGCTGTAGTGGAGGGCGTGGAGGGAAATAGGGTCGTCGTCGTGAGTACTGTCTTTTGGTTCTTTTATACTCCCTCTTGCGTGCGTCTCGTGGACGATCCTAATGTCTGATGTGAAAATGTGGTGCCAGGCTATGAAACCGTTGATGGATGCAGTGGAACATGCGCTGGCGTTCCACCGTACCAGGACTGCTGTCTCGGGGAGCACTAAGCTTGTATGAATCAAAGACATAGTTTCGCCACAATGGTTCCGCCCTCCCTCACTGCCTTCTCGTCGCCATCTCTCCCATCGCGGTGCACCTCCAGACACGGACACGTTTTGATTCTCCACGCAATAGAACATAACACCAAGGCGAGGCGTGGGCGTGTATCAAGGCACATCTACCTAGTACGCGGTCACGACTTACATTTCCCCCTTCGGGAACAAACGACAAGACAGTACACAACCCCCATACGATATATGATACACGTTATGCTGCGCATAAGTTAATACGCATACTATGTATTCGAGACTTCTTCATGTCACCGCTTTTAGCACTTGAATGAGGATGTCGTTCGCCTGTTTCGCAGTCCCTGGTTTTTGACCTGGCGCCCGAGATGCATGTTGGAGAGGGGGGGATCATTTGGCCTGGCATGTACCATGGGGAGAATCCGGCCGGCGGTCTTCATGCACGGGTTACTAACTCACCTCTGAGATCAAGCTGGTACACCACGTCTTGGTGTTCGTCATTGCATACTGCGAGGATCGTCTGAACGAGGATCCAGCACTCATTCTTCCTTTCCTTCTTCGACCAGCGGCTTATCCACTACGGAGAACTATGTCTCGATAGATTTGGAATCGCTAATGGTGCGTCGTGTTCGTATGTCCATTGTATTGATAGCGCCCTCCATCGTCAGAGTACACGGACGACGTACGGTCATTCTAACATCAATACTGTGATCACACAAGTGCATCATGCGATCGGGGGAGTACATAAATCATTCCAAACGAAATGACCGTCCAAAATATAACGATAAAATATAACGGAAGAATAGCAACGCGATGCAAGACTAAAGAATCACGAACGCCGAGCGTCCGTCGAAACTCGAGTCATATCTACACCTTGCCGATACGTATCATACCTGTACGCACGTCGTACTTGGCTAGACGCTCACTGTAGACGACTCCTCAGGCTCATCGCACTCATCTTCCCCACTCTGACCCTTGTATTTCGCCAAAAAGTTCCATGGTGCATCCTCATCCTTTGAGGGATTCACCACCGTCGTGACACACCATTGATTGAGCGCGTCCAGCCACACCCAACGGCGGTTACCATTCTGTGTTTGATTCATGACCAGGTCCAGCCTAGGTATAGGGAAACCCTGGTTGTGTCGACGTTCAAGCCAGTCGCACAATATATCCATCCCATCTACGGTGGCCAAGTCCGAAGGCATACGAACCTGGACAGTTTGCAATTTGTCCCAGCAGTCGACGTGAGACGTTTGGTCGAGTTCCCCAAGAAACCGAGCGCAGATCTTGAGTCCGGTGATGTCTACGCTGAGGTGTTTAATATGCGGGAAGGACTTGATGAACCACTGGACTTCTTTGCGGTCCGAGATGACGTTGTAGATAATCAATGTAGTGACGGATGGATAGCGTTGTTTGAGATGAGGTACAAGATCCCATTGGCTTTTGCGTCGTTCCTCGGCAATAAACTCTATCGTCCGCAAAGATGGAGCAGCGATCATGTCAAACAAATCAACGAGCGCCGCTATGGAGGGATCTGCGTCAAAATGAAGTGCGAATCGCTCCAGATATTGGAGTTGGCTAGTCCTTCGAGGTTCTCTAAAAGAAATTGAATCGAGGCCTAACCGTAAGGATCGTAGGTCGGATGCCGATGACAATACGCGCCACAGGCAGTCAGATTTACACTCATCCGTCCAACCACCGACGAAAGTCAGGTGCTGAAGACGAGGAGCGACAAGCTTTTCAAAGAAGGGTACGTGTATGAGAGTCACCGTTCGAAGGTGGTTTTGATAGAGGGCAAAGACGGGGGAAATAGGTGCAGACTGTGGTGAGACTCTGTTCACCAGATGGAGGTGCGTGAGCGATGTTACGCGTTTCTGAGTTGATACTGGGAGGAGATGCTCTGGAGCGTCTGTGATGTCCAGCCAAAGTTTCTGCCACCTGTGTGCTTGTTCTTGGAGTTGACGCAGGAATGTGACACTAGGGGCGTGGAAGTCACCAACGAGGCTGATATCAAGTCCAGAGTCGCCTGAACGAGAAAGATAGGGTTCGAGGTTGTAGCTGTGCGCGTGCTCGAGAGTTACATGAGTCCATAGTCTCGAATCCCCGAGCGCGACGCATCTCCATCTTCGACAGACAGAAGAGAGCACAAGCGGCATAGGGGATGGTGTGGGCACGATGGTATGAGCTAACGAGGTGACGTGGAGAAATACCAAGGAGAGTATCTCTGCGGGAAGAGCGACAACGACTTTGAGGCTGTTTTCATGCTCTTTAATTTGAGAGTCCTTGACTGTCACGGCATTGTGGACGGCGTCAATGTCTCTCTGGAGTTCTTCCAATTGCTGCTGTAGCTCCTGCCTTTTAGATTGGAGGTTGTCCTCGGTTAATCTAAGTTCGCAGAGCTGTTCCCGTAGGGTCTGAACAATTTGGGTAATATTGGAAGCGTGATTCTCTCCGTCAACACGCATCATGATGGTACACACAGACTGAGCACGAATGTGTTGGTTACTGACAAGTTCAACTTTAAAAAAACACGCGACTCACTGTTTAACGGTCGAATAGACTCTGTCACTGGGATTATATAGGGGGTGAAAAGGTCGAGTGGGATATCTAAAGAACTAGGACGTCTCAGTCGATGTTATGACCGCTTGAATACGGACAGCTATATACCTGCACCAACTTGCTCCAATACCGCCAGTTGGAGTAGCTGGTGGAGCGAGCTGTTGCGATGAGGAGACCGACACTGAGGTCAATCGACGTCAAGCGAGGTGACACTGGGACGCTGACTAATATTACCTACCAAGGTAGTCTCTTGATCATGGCATTAGCAGACAGATAGCACTACACCTCGTAAAGCAAGCCATATCCGCGAAAAATTTGCCATTGTGACTCTTTGTGGTTCTGAAACGGTAAGGTGAGTAGACTCATCTTCAGCACGCACCGACTAGAACTGTGTATGCATCAAGAGTTGGACGTCCTTACGAGTAGGTGATGTATCTTCCAGATGTTCTGACCGGATTGCAGATTGACAGATAATCTCGGTCCGAGACGGTATTGTCTTTTTCAACCTTGACCTGTTCCCAGACCAGGCGCTCATTGAGGTACACCATGATGTTCTGGAATAAACCCTCCGTGTGTATCGCTGGTACACATCTCTTTCAGGTACAACAAGATGGCATTCTTTTAGCGCCCATGAACCTAGAATCTATCCGTTATGAATTTTGGTCGAAAGCAGAGCCACTGCCAAGCTGCGTGCAAGGAAATGGTTGTTTTGCGTACGTTGATTCGATCGGCGGTGTATACCTCTGAGCCCCTCTGCATTACGGATACCAAACCTTTGGGACCAGGCCCTCTGGAAAGTATGTAAACAGGTTGGCTGTCATCTGTTCCGGGCGCTGTTTCTTGGCATCATTACACATCAGGGATCAGCGCAGTATGTGGTATGAGAGTTCCATAACATGCATAAAGGTCAGTTCAGCTCCAAAGACTAGGAGTTATAAGTGCCCTTCCCTGGCTCGGATTCAGAGTCGAGTACACCCTGCCAACTATGAGCGCAAGTTCGACCAAGCCTGTCATCACTCGAAAAGTTACATTCCATAGCGAGAACCTAGGGCAAGATGTCACATTCGTCTTCCTCTTCGACGACTACGATACAAAGCATGATGCGCCAATAACTTCCCACCCTGTTGTCTGGAAGTGAGTCGACCAACCTTTCTTGCTTCATATGAGTTCCCCATTCGTGTTTTTAGAAAGGTCTTCTTTAGTAAGACAGGTGCGTACACCTTGCCATGTACACACGGATTTGCGCCAATTCATCACTTCATGATTTCACAACAAGGAAACCGCTCAAAATCTCTGGAATACACGAATCAGTGCGTCGAACGTGCTGCCGATTGCTGAGCGCTGATATCCGCATGCATAATATCTAGACTGACACTTACCAAACCCGACGATGGGGACCTGAAGTTCCATTTTCCAGAGACTAATTTCAACGCTATTTTTCCAATCGCCAGAGAATGTAATTCAGTTTGGCACCCCTTCAAGCCAGGTCGTCCTCTTTTCCTTCACCAGATTAATGAAGGGAACGATTTCCAACATTCTACTCCGGAGCCCGAGCCCGAGCCTAGTACCACGGTACATGGGTCAAGTAGCACCGCGACCGGATTAGTGCTACAGAACAAATCCGGCCAGAAAGTCGATGCTGTGCTTGGTGAGAAACCAGCAATCTCTTCGTATGGTCTTTTTTATGACACGTTGGCATGCCTCCAGGGTTTCAAGAACGAGTAGGGAGCCTACCTCAGGCTGTGCGAGTATTCCGCAACGTAGGGTATGTCTTCTTCTTCAATCTCCTCGGTCGAGAATTTGAATTCGCTGAGGGACGCTATGCTTACTCAGAGATGGATGCTCCATTAACATGGCTGGTTTTAAGCCCGTCCTTCGGGTATATGCTACTTCTTCCTACCGGGAAGGGGAAGTTCTTCTTGAAGCTATCCCCGGACAACCTATTTGGTCCCAAAATTTGGATGAGTTGGCATCCCAGACAGAGTGGAGAATTACTTATGATGGGGCTACAGGAAAATTTTCTGTAGCACAGACGGGGTGAGCAGATGATGGACTTGGGAGTATTTAGTCTATATTGAGTGGGTTGAATTGAGTTCATGTGCATAGAACTTGAACATAACATATTGAAGATATACTGTATATCTGTACTCCGGAGTTTCATCAAGCAGATCCAATAGATTCGATAGATCAGTGTGTACCAAAAATGCGTGCAAGTAATACGGTATGTGCTGTTCTCGAAGTCTTCCTGAGACAGATGGAAATATATAACACGCCTGATCCAATTGGAATAAAAAATGTATAAAAACAAGGCTACAATACATCAACGTCAGTATGAGCGTGTAATCTATTCCCGAGTCCGACCTCGTCTGAATCACGTCAAAATAGGCAAACGGGGGAAAGTCGAGAAGGCAAAGCAAAGATCGGAGATGAACAAAAGATCGATTAATTGTTTAGTTGTGATGAGGAGGGAGGGAGGAGGTCGAAAGTACTGCTGCATGGGGTAGGAACAATAAGCTAAGGCGCAAGCCGAGAAATTACCTCTCGTAAACGGCGAGAACTAGAATGCTGATGCTGATCGGAATCCGCGTTAAGGCTGCTTCCCATCTAGTGATTATTGGAAGTATACGGTCTGCACTTCACTTTGGGCAAAGGCGAGATTACAATTTGGACAACGTCGTTGTCGTGTGGCGATTCGTGTGTCCACGCAGGGTTTGCAGAACGTGTGCATGCATTTCGTAAGAACAACTTCGCGCATACCCTGCTTACACGTCGTACACTTGACGATTTTCCGGATGTAACGAAAGCATCAGCCCTGCGTCCACCCAAGGGAGTGCCTTGACACTCACCCAAAGTCCTTCATTTTCCTGTATCAGCGTCTCTTCACGGGCGCTCGCAGGGGCGGCAGCAGAGCTCAATTTCTTGAACTTCTTCTCCGCTTCCCTCTTCGTCCGCGAAACCTCTTCTTCAGCAGACTTCAACGACGACTCTAGTTTGCGCATGTATATACCGCGTTCACTTGCGAAAGTAAATGCCTCCGCAACACGCTTCTTCTCAGCTTCGATGAGAGCTTGGCATTTCAAAAGATCGGATTCTAGTGCCTTGATTTTCTTGTCCGCGATCTCGATCGTCCTGCGGTTCAAGACGTTCATCTTCTCAAGGTCCGCAAGTTGACTGCTGAGCTGTTTCTCGACCTCCGCAGCGCGCTCGACAGCCTTTCCTTGTTTCTCAAGCTGACGCGCCATCGCCTTCCTCTCCGACTCACCCATCTCTTTCTCGCGCATTGCAGCAAAATACTTGTTTTCTGCCTTGGCTTTATCATGCGCCGCTCTCTGTAGCTTCTCTTCAACCCCAGACAGGTCAAACACTTTCTTTTTCACCTGTTGATCCAAGCTCTCCCACAACGACGATAGCCTGTCGATCTCCGCGAACAGCGACGTCTCTGCCTGGGCCTGTTGTTCCGTGAGCAATTTCAACTTCTGCAATTCACTATCCTTCGTTTGCAGTTGCTGTGCGAGAGTACGGGTCTCGGATGGAGTAGAGTCCCCGAATATAGAACGGTAGCGGGACAACTCTTTCGACGCCCTTGCAAGTTCTTCGCGAGCATTCGCCTCAGCTATCGCATGTCGTGCAACGTCGGGGTGATCCTTGCTCACAGCAGTCAGGGTCTGGTCGAGTGCAGCATACTTGGCTTCGGCCTCATCGAGCCTTCTCTTCAGAGTATGCACATAGTCAAGGTCATCCACCTTACCCTCAAAGAAGTATTTCATGAGATCCTCATCCCCTGACAACGCCGCCAGTCTCGCTTTGTGCCGTGCAACCTCGGACTGCAATTGAGATATCCGCTCAGACCGAGCCTCCGCCAACTCCTTTAACTCGAGCGTAGATTGAAGCTTGACGGTGTCCCTTGCTTTCCGCTCAGTCAGCTCAGCGCCAAACTGATCCCGCAGTTCCCGAACTCGAAGATTGTCCGCATCCCGTTTTGCCAACATGTTTTTAAGCTCTTGGTTCGCCTGCTGCGCTGTAGATTGGACCTCGTCCTCAAACTCCTTTCGTGATGAACGGAGCTGATCAAGCGCCTCGTTCAGTTGCGTAATCTCTTGCGTGCTCTCTGCCAGCGTGCCCTCCAACTGCGATGCATGATCTAGTAGAAGCTTGTAATGTGGAGTTTCGGTGACAACCTCTACCGATGGTGCCTTCACCTCAACTCTCAAGTGAATGACTTCTTCCGTGAGTCGGTTATTCTCCGCCTCCAACGTTGATATACGTTCCTCTCTGCTCGTCAGAGCCTCTCTGAGTTCTTGCACATCTGCTAAAGGAACAACATCGTGTCCGTTTAGTGGGGGGTGCGGTGGGGAAGCCGAGTGATCCTGGGGCGATCCACTCCCCTGCTGAGCATCCTCCGTCACAGACGCTTCCTTCTGGGTCGACCGACTATTCATAGCAGCCACGGTACTACTTCGCAATCGGTCGATTCGCATCTCAGCAGCAGACAGCTCCTCTTGATACCGCGCATTGTCTGCCTCCACTTCCTCTAACCGCTTCCGCATAGCCGCAATCTCCGAACGCAAGGCCGAACATTCTGTCTGTGCCTTTTGACAACGTTGATAGGTCGCGTCATGGGCCACGGAAGGCCGCGCCTTGAGGAAACTGGTGACTAACCTCTGAGTAGCATGCATGTTCTGTTCTAAGGCGGTCTTGAGATTCGAGTCGGGCGACACGTGCTGAGAAAGGTCGAATAAGTCTGCAAAGCGAAATAGACTCGCGATTGAGTGACACCAACTACCGCGCGGGACACAAGACTAGAACACACCTTTCGTCTCAACCACCACACCAGACATATCATCCTGTGATGTGAGCGTCCGTATCGTTTCGACCAGCTAACATAAACGAAATGCAACATTGAGCCCTCATGAACCCCACATCGCTCAAACCACCCACCTGCTCCCAACACGCTGCCATCGCAACCAAACCCGCTTCGCAAGTACTCTTCCGTTGCTCCAATTGTGCGATACGAGCCTGACTCCGCTCATTCTCCCGCGAATAATGTTTCATCCGTCTGAAGAGGGCATCCTTGCGGAAGAGCTGTAGACAAGGAATAGAAGATATAACTACCCAACACGTCTCTACAGGAGGTGATATGAGTCGCCCACCTCGAGCTGGTCGTCCGCGGTAGGCTCTACTGCACCAGAGTCTGACGACCCGTTGGCATGTGGACTTCCACCGACGCCCGTGACGACTCGCTTTTTTGGTTGAGTGAGTTCGCCATCGTCAGCAAATGGTCTCTTTCGCGATTCCATCATGGCAGAACGAGAACAAGAAATCAGTTCTCCTTCAAACTGAACTCGAGCAAACGCGAGGAGCGACAAGTCCCAATTTCGAACTCCGACACTCTTTGGCTTTTCCTCATATGTTTTGCAGAAACCATCATATCTACACTTTGGCGTCTGCAAGCATCTACAACTACGAAACGTAGATTACAGCCGTAGAACCCTTCAAAGACCTGTCTAAACTATTTAAAATGGTAAACGTAGCTTTATAACACCCTCAGATCCATCCAGATCTAATATCTCGCAGTCAGCTTTGCCACCGTTCCCAATTTGCGTCTCCACACAGGTGAAGTCCATTGGCTGCGTACGATTTCGTGAGTAAAAACGAGAAACTATCAAAGAAAAAGTAATCACCCTTTCAAGCACAGTCATTGGTTGGTCTGTCGAATTGGTGAGCGAATCATGCAAAGTTCTCCTGGAGAGTACTCACGCCAAACAGCCGTATTATACATGATCCCTTGCGCTGCGCTCGCAATAAATGCTCGTAACGTTGACAAATTAGGCTTATCGTCTGAGCCATTCAGAGCCACCACGACGAGATATCTGTTCCCTGGCTCTCTAATAGCTTCGTCACCGGGGAAACCTCCCCCTCCCATCGGAATGAACGCTTGGTTCGTATAGGGGTGGCGCTCCAACACGGTAAGATCAACCTTTCCATCCACGACAGCCACAGGGCTACATCGATACACCGAAAGACCTGGCGTTGCTCCCATACCCTCCGGATACGAAGAACGAGGTACGGCTAGCTTATGGAATTTGCTGGCGGTGCCACCGTTAGCTGGAGTAATCTTCGTAGCAGGAGGAGCTGCTGCATGGTCGCCATATGCTTGAATAACTTGACCGTAGGGTGCGAACGCCTCTGGTGTCAGCGGAAGGACAGGTACGATTCTTGCTGCGACGAAATTGTCGGCTAGATCCACGACCTTCGCCCCGACCTCGTCGACTTCTTCCAGACCTCCCACCGCAGCCCTACTACCCGAGCCCCTTCCTCTGGTGCCAATAATCCTCACTCGCTTTATCCCCCCGTCTGGGTATATTGTCACTTTTATGTGGGTGAAGACATCATCTGGGTTCACCTCGAGCGGGAAGAAGTGTCTCCTGTGCGGCCCGAGTTTCACTCGAGGGAGAATGAGCACCCATGCATCACTGTCACTCTCCGGCACGTCGTCAAACGTAGTCACTCCATGTATTTCGCAGCTCTCAGGGAAGTTACCCTTGAAATGAGCCGTGTCTATTTCAGCGATTTGCAACCTTCCAGGGGCACCCAATTTAATGATCACCCAATCTTTGTGGCCTATTTCCCTACTCCGCTTCGTCTCCCAGCCGTCGCTCATGTCCTTTCCTCTTCCCGGTAGGATCAGATTTGAACCCACTCCGAAGTGCTGGTCAGATGTAAACACAACACATCCACCCGCATCCACGTGTGCAAGATCGAACGCCTCCGAGGGATCAAGCGGTTGTACTGGCGTGACGTGGCCATATACCCTGAATCGTGCAATACCACCGTCTGGATACATCTTGAGCTTCACATAATTAGTATTCCCCGTTTCTGGTATCTTGAAGAGATGTCTCGAAGATGGTCCGAGGGGCACTTTCGGAAGGATTTCCGTCCATTGAGCATTGTCCAGACCATCTTTGTCCAAGTCGGACGCGAACAGAGCGTCCACCGAAACCTCCGGAGCTTCATTTCCTGTTCACAAACGCGAAAAAAAACCAACGTCCGAATTAGTGAAACATGGATAATATAAACCACGGGCAAGTGACATCCTACCGTTGAAGTGAGACGTGTCAACGTCGAACCCGACGATCTTCCCAGCTATCCCGAGTTTGATAATGCACCAGTCGAATGTCGGGTTATGCCTCCTTGTCTCCCATCCACTGTACAATGCGCCATTGGGACCGTACTGTCCGCTCAGTTTCGGTGCAGGCTAGCAGCGCAAACGATAAGGAAATATTGGTCACACGACAGAGAGCTCCACTGATAAGGGCGCTTACCTCGACTAGAAGGAGATGAAACGCCTCTGCGAAGAACTCGTCTGAAAAGCTCACTACCGTTCCTCCCAGCGCGACGCTTGAGAGTTCTGCCAGAGATAAAAACGTGAGGTTGGGTGAGTTCAGTTGCGACTACTCACCGGTCGTTGAGCCAAACGTTTCCTTGAAGGATTCTAGTGGAATATGAATATGGTGATAAGACATGAAGGAGGTCGCTAGAATTTCCTAAATCAAATGTCAAACTCGCAATGTAATGGGGTTAGAGAGTTGGGGATTCGACAGTGACCGACCCCGTACTTATCTACGTCCGGGTCTACTCTCCGGCCCTTACTCCGAGTACAGTCACGTGCATGTATGCTACGTAATATGGCTCTGGCACTCGTCCTGAATCACCTACTAGAAGACGGAATATAGATGATAAGCAGATGAGTAGGTCTACAGTACCTCAGTCTGGCTAGACTTGCAATACGTACTCAAACGCGATAGACGATAGGAGAAGAAAGGAGATCCAGGGGCTTTGAGTTCAACTTTGGTCGGTCCTAGTACCAGATTTGGCACCTCGTATACGATCGGGAAGACCGTTATAGTAGTAGGGTCAATGGACGCGCCGGCAGGGTCACCTCATAGAGTAATGAGATGAAGGGTCATAGTGTCGATATCTGGTCCACCAGTCAGGTCATTCAGCTCTTCGGCCGATAAGAAGCCGAACCATGAAAACTCTGGATCATATGAGCATGCCACGATCTCCTGCCCAAGCGCCCCCATCGCCACTAGCAGTGGTGCACGACAATTGTCGTCCGTGGACTACAAGCTGACGGGTTGTTTCACTCGAAGCTTCAAGTGATACACTCACATTCATTTGGTTCGTTTTTGTATTCCGTTGACGCATCGACCGTCACTGCCAGCTTCAGGTTGGCACTGACAAATACTTGAAACCATTGCGAATCTCACTTTGCTGGACCTACCAAAAACCGAAGTGTAAGACCATGGGGTACTGTGTGCGTAGCCCACTTCCGCTTTCATCTGCTTATCTGTCCACCAGTACGTACTTATTATCTGTAGTGGAATTGCACCGTGATACCAAATAGTAGTCTCACCGTGTCAGTAACTGAAGTCACCTAATTTACCTGTCGCGTATCTCGGTCATGAGAATCCAGACATTGAATTCACCTGTTATGTGATCAGATACGCCATGGACGGGTCCACAACACGAGCACAGAGAGCGCAAAGTAGCGGATGGATGGTCTGATATTGCCTGCCACCAATTCCGAACAAATCTGGGTACTCTGACAGATACGTGGAGTAGAATCTCCACTTCTCTCGATAGATTTGCTTGCACAATGAACGGAATCAGGACTTCATCTTTTCGCGACCAACTGGGCGGAAGAGCAGCTCTTCCCGCATTCGAAGAAGGCTCTACGAAGGATAATTAACCACTCTAGTCATCATGAACAGGGCAACGCCCCAGGACGTACCTCTAGGCTCGCCGACGTGACTAATTGAGATTGAAACCTTTTTGCCTGCCGTTCTCGCTGACTTCATCGTTAGCGGAAAGGGGGAGTGGAGGTGATAATAGCGCGCTATCCAAGGTGGACACCGGATCATTCTCACTGGTGAATGGTATAACCAACTCGCAAAGCGGTTTGGAGTGTGGACACGAACTCAGGAGATCTCGCAGAGAAGAGATCAGGACCCTAGCTGTAGGTCGCTCATCAACCGATTTCCAACAGCTTTCGATAAGTTCCCAATGGCGGTCATCTATGGGCCGAGATGCTGGACGAGCGGGCGTTTCGCCCATAGCCAGACGCAGAATGACGGAGACATCTTCTGGAACATCCGCCCAAGGTTTCTCACCAGAAAACATCTGTAGGGTTATGCATCCAAAGGCGTAGATGTCACTTTTAGAGGATCTTTTGTATCCAGGTTTGAGTTGTTCTGGTGCAGTCCATCTGAGGGTTCCTGGTCTTGCAGTAGACTCTGCGAGATATGTCAAACCCTCGGGAATGATTCCTATGAAGGAAGACAACCCGAAGTCAACCAAACGTGCGGCGAAATTTGCATCAACGAGCACGTTGTTCTGTCGAATATTCAGTAAAAGAAGGCATGTCAACTCCTATTATGACGCACCCCGTTGAGATCACCGTGAGTAATCGGGGTGTTCGGAAAAGAGTGCACTTTTCGGGGCTCGCCAACTTATTGATTAGACTCGTGAAAGAATGAAATTGACGTACAGTAGTATAGTCCATTGGCAATGTCCAACAGCTACCACGACAAATGAGCAAAGGTATAAAGGGGAACGAGCGCACCGCGTACAAGCTGGAGTTGGTGAGAAACATGGAGCTGTTCTGCATGCATCGCCAGGAATTTGTGAAGAGTGCCATTCGGCATCCACTCAGAGACCAACGACAGTGAGCCTTGCATTCCAAACCCGGTCGCAGTACCAAGAAATGGAACAACGTTGGGGTGATTCAATCGTCTCCATATCCCAAGTTCCCGGCGAACCATCTAGGTATCGTATAAATAGTCAACGTACCTCCACTACTTGGAAAAGACGAGTATCTTATTACCTTGACGGCATGAGCCGTGTCCCTCCCTTCGTCCAATGCGAGTTTGAATCTAAACGATTTTACAGCCACCTAGCGAAACGAACGTCAGTAAACATTTTTGCACGTCTAGAATCTTACGACCACGATGACTCCTATAGGGCTATTATAGTGACATCTATATACATCGCCAAAACCGCCTCCCTCCGTGTATAGTTCGGTGAGCTTGACAATATACTGGGTGAGGTCGGTGGTGCAGGGAACGAGGTTAGGGTTCCCCTATCGTACTCGGACGGTGAAACAGGAGGTGGAGTCGATGTCACTTGTGATGTAGTAGCCTAAGGATGTTGTGGAGGGTCAGTGGGATCGTGCAGAGGAACATTAATGATCGATTGGTGATGTAGGAGAGAAGTTTGTTCATGTTCAGTGTATCGTTGCTATGATAGAGGCTGACTGGCTCACAGGTCCCGTCTGTGGTGACACTACGTTCCGTAGCTCTTTCCCAATTGCCTCGCGGAGAGGATTTTGACGATTACCATCGAGTGTTTTCCGGGGAACTACGATAGGAGATGACGTTGTTTGAGAGGGAATGCCGGCAATATGCGGCTGAGATGAGTGTAGGTAGGAGTCCTAATGTTTGTAAGACTGAAGTAAATGAGGACAGGATGTACGAACACGCAAAACAAGTGGAGGTTGTGAAGCATATTGAGACACCTAATGTTAGGTGAATATGACATCGCGAGGCAGAAAATGTGCTCTGCTTTGTTCACCTGGGGTAAATCATGTGTATGAAAGACATCGGGTACATTTCTTGGCATGTGCGTGTGCATGAATGAAGGTGTAGTGGTCTCGGAGAGATTGGATGATATGGGTAGTGCAGACGGACGAGTATATCTATTGGACTGATCATCATTGCACCACGGGGCTAGCCATACGTAGATCTTCCCATCATACGTTGCAGTCGCCACAACGTCATTCAGTGGAGATATGCTAACTGCAGACACTGCTTGAGGGTGTTGCAGAGGATGACCAAATGGATGACCATAGCATGCGTCCCAGAAACGGACTGTTTTGTCATCAGATCCGCTAGCAACTTTCGTGCCATCCGGGGAAAGCGATATGGAGTTAATGTCATGGGTGTGACCGGCCCACGGCGCCTCAGCTTGTTTCCAAGTTGTTGTGTCCCAACAACGAATTGTTTTTCCGCCCGAGCTGTAAAGCCTAGTACCATTGCGTGACCAGTGCAGAGAGTAGACCCAATCCCCATGTCCCTCTAATGTATGAGTTTGTCGAGAAGCATCGACGTCGTAGATGAGGATGTTTTCATGCCACCCACATGCGAGTTTAGATGCATCTGGGGAAAAACAGAGCACCCACGCTCCAAAATGACCCGTAGTCTCGTATGTGATTCGTCCACTGTTCAGCTCGCGGATGACAATGGTCATAAAGCCATATGCAACGAGTCGATTGTCCGCAGAGATGGCAAGTTCGAGACGCTCTTCTGTGTGTTTCCACTCTTGGACTAGCTTGAGTGTGTCTGTATCCCACACCGTAATTCTCCCGTGTTTGTCCCCACTGATGATCTGTCTCCCGTCGCTCGTGACAGCAAAGCAGTGAACATCGGTTGCGTGGATAATTTCCTTCCCTTCCTTGCTCAGGGTACCACTTGCGAGATTCCACATTCGGATCGTCCCGTCAGAAGAACCTGTCACCAGTCGCTGTCCATCAGGAAGGAATGCCACCATCCTGATGGTGTCTGTGTGCCCAGAAAGTGTGCATAAAGGCAGAGCGTTATGATGGGAAAACCGATATACTACGCCAATAGGTCTGTCGGATTGATTCTATTTGCTCCACGGAACTCTCCATAACAATACATTGCCGTCAAGTCCTACAGTTGCCACGACGGCGATGCTGACTGCATACACCCTATCTTCGTGTCCCAGACGGTGTCCAACGGGATGCCCAGATGTGTCCCAGAGCCGGACCGTTTTATCATCCGAGCCGCTAGCAATTTTCGTGCCGTCTGGTGAAAGGGAAAGGGAGGTGACATCGCTGATGTGACCTGTCCATGACTCTCCGATTTGTTTCTCTGTGCCTGTATCCCAACAACGAACCGTTTTGTCTCCGGAAGCAGAATAGAGCCTGGTACCATCATATGACCACAGGAGAGCATTGACAGGATTACTGTGTCCCTTGAGTGTGCTGATGCATTCCCCGGTGTCGACGTCGTGGACAAGGATGTCGTCAACCGACCCACACGCAAGTTTGAATCCGTTTGGGGAAAAGCAGAGCGCGAACACTGCAGAAAGGTCGATCTCGTGTTTGATTTGTCCATCGTTCAATTCGCGGATGACGACGGGTGACTTGCCATACGCAACGAGTCGGTCGTCTGCGGAGACAGCAAGTTTGGGAAATATTCCTGGGTGCTGCCACTCATGGAGGAGTTCGTGCGTCTCCGTATCCCACACCGTTATTCTCCCGCGTTGGTCCCCACTGATTATCTGTTCCCCGTTGTTCGTTACAGCAAGACGGTATACATTTCTTGCATGAACAATCTCGTTTCCTTCTTGTCTACCATCTACGATATTCCATATCCGGATCGTCTTATCACAAGAACCAGTCATCAGTCGTCGCCCATCGGGGAGGAACGCCATAGTCGTGATCGCATCTGTATGTCCAAAAAGTGTGAGAAAAGATGGGGCATCGCGTTGGGAAGACTGATTTGCTGTGTTTGACATGGCAAATAGGATGGATGGGTGATGGTTCGGAAGAAAGTGTTCAAGACGAGGAGGACTACTTATTTATCTCCCTTTACAGGTACAATCAACCACGAGACGGACGGAAATATCTCTCCTAAGCGCCCATTTACGTTCTCTTGTCCAGTTCAGCATACAAGTCATCACCGTGACGAGGGCCAGTCCATCGCGTACGCCGAAACATCGAAAGCATCAGGGCCTTCATCGAAGTATCACGCACCCAATCAACCTGTACGAAACTCAATCCGAGTCCCCTGCGCTCACGACGTTCGAGACAGACTTCCAGGTAAGTGTCAATTTCTGCGCTATAAGTTACGCCAGTCATGCCGACGAACGAGATCAACGACGATACCCTGACTTGTGAGGTGTTCACCGAGCCTCTGAATCTCGCTCCGACTCAGGTACGTATCAGCGAAGGTGAGTTTGACGTAGTCAATCGAATGGTTATCCTGGCCCACCTGGCAGTGCAGGTAAGCAACTGACGCCAATGTACAATGTAGGCTTGAATGCCTTGGTTAGAGTAACCTTGGTGTGGATTTTCCGACCCGATGTACATTCCCGGGCAAAGTGCGAGTTGGACTCGGTTGTACGCCATGGAACGGAAAGTGTTCAACTACATACGTTCATAACTTGACGATATAGACGATAAGTAAGTAAGTGGTTCAGTCTGGCCAAACTCGCGATGCCCTCTCAGATACGATAGACGATAAGGGGGAGAAAGGAGGTTCAGAGCCTGAGGCTTTGCATTCGACAGCTTTGATCACTCCTCGGGTTAGTGCCAGGCTCAGCACTGTCTCACTATGATCAGGACTTTAGACCGTTATAGTAGTACTAGTCATTCAAGGTCCTCTGCAACTTGTGGACGCGTCAGCAAGGTCACCTCATCATACTGTAATAAAATCCTGCCAGGACCTAGTCTGCAAATCGACTTATCAAGCACTTCGGCCTTGAACAACGGGAACTTGTAAATTATGACTGTACCAGATAGCACACAAGAATGTGTCAAGATCTGCAAGACCAACCATATCTGAACATGCATAATATTCGTTTCTCATTCAGGTATAAGTATAGGGTACATGGAATGCGGCTAGTCGACAGCATACATATAACACAGAGGGGCAAACAGAAGGCGTGAAGTCATGAAGTGCCATAATGAAGTAGGACAAACATCTCAAGCCATGTAAGGCATCATGATGCGTGAAACTGGTGAGTCACAGGACCATTATCATTATTTCCTGACCCGCGGGTGACAGCGACACCAGTGAGTTTGGAGTTGGTTGCAACGACCGCATTTGGGAAATTGAAGTTATAATAAGTATTGTTGATGACTGAAGTTGAGCCTAAACCTGAGGATTGTTGCTCTGCTTCCTGCGGTTCAGGAGTAACATCGCCAGTGTCAAAAAGCGAAGTTGGGGTTTGCGAATCTGCCTGCATTGATGGATTCTCTTGGCTCTGACTCAGTAGACTCCAGACGCTGTCGGCGGCACTCCACTGGGGCACTTCGGTATTATCCACGAACGGATTTGAACAATTTGAGTCAATCATAGATGTTACATCCGTGATGGTCTTCATAGACTTGTCATCCACAGCACCAGGAAGGTTGACTGCAATTCCGCCAACCCTTACATTCGAGCGGATAGATTCTAAGGAATGGGCGGGATTGAATATTTGCGTTAAGTGTCTGCCGGCTATTCTCTAACCCACCATCGGGAGTTTTCATCTCTGCCCCGGGGAATACTTGCACGAGTTTCGAGTCTCTCTGGATCATCTCTGATATGCGGTGCGAGAAGGATGCCGATAAATACCGATAAAGATATCCGACAGGGCATTTCACTGACCTTGGTGCGAAGATATGGAGATAATGAAGCAGCGTGGAACATACGGGCTGCTCGATAATTACGGATGAGTTTGATAGGATTCAACGACTTGCGATGGTTTTCCAACTCGGCTTGTTTGGTTACCAGACTCTCCCACTTAAACATCGTGTTGCTCAAGAATTGGGTGTTTTTGGCGAGATCGTTACCTATTTCTCGGATTTTGATCATTTCATCCAGCGTGGCGGAAAGAAGTACTGAACCCGTGTTAACGATGTCGCCTGCACCGTCGTGATAGGTGAGGGGGAAAACATCTTTATCATACGTTTCAGCAGCACCAAGGTCGATTGGGATTATTACTGTGGTTGGTCCGCCGACTGTAGGAGGAGAGGTAGTCTGCATGGGTGATAGATTCTGAGGGGTTGGCATAGTGAAGGAGGCTGGACAAGTTGAATTGATACTTTCCGAGTATAAGCTTCCACCTTCGAACGACTTTGTCTAGCTACGGGGAAATCCCGCAGTCTCATAATACTGTGTTAGACCAAACGTGGGCAAAAACACTGTAAAGTTGATACAAAAAGAGAGGAGAAGTTGACGAAGCAGATTGCGCAAACTTTTTGAAAGAAATTCGATACCTCGCCATTAGATGTGTCTTCATTGGCAGAAGTTGTGATTTACTTCCTCTCCAAGTCGTTCTGTCTGCCCAGTCAGTTATTTTCAAGTCCCGCGACACCATTACAGTGTGAATATGTGGACTACGGTAGGCGCACGTTCGTACGTATTTCACAGCACCCCAACATGTTAATCCCCGGAGTCTACCACATTGTCGAGACTCTTTGCGTGCTCTATGGGTTCAGCAACGGCGCAGGCCATAGAGCTTAACGCTCAGCGAGCCCAGAAAGCATTCGCCATTTGGGGAACAACGGAACGCATCGTCCCAGAGAAATTGGATTTCAGAGAAGTCTGGTGGCGCGATCGCTGCGAGCAATTGAATGCTCGTGGATATCTGTTACGACCCTGGATGGGTCCCATCGTGGGCAAACTCGAATAGAAACTTGAGCTGGGAGAATTGTGAAGACGGACAGTTGCTCATTCTTATTCCTAGCTCGCAACTTATTTCCATCCAGCTCGGCCAAATAATTGATGCGACTCGCCTCTCTGATGGTAAGGTTGTAACTTTGAAAATGCTTTCAAGGAAAGATCATCCTTACGAAGTCGACATCGCGTTGTACTTCTCCTCTGAGACTCTTGCTTCACATCCTGCCAACCATTGTGTTCCTGTATACGAAGTTCTCCCCCTTGACGGCGACGATGACGACACTGTTCTATTAGTGATGCCCCTGCTTCGACCTTACAATGACCCATATTTCGACGCGATCGGGGAGGGAGTAGAGTGTTTCCGTCAGCTATTCGAGGTAGTATAATTTCATCCTCGTAGTACATATTCCTTGACATTTTTCCAGGGGCTCCAGTTCATGCACAAGCACCGTGTTGCCCACAGAGATTGCATGACGAACAATATCCTGCTCGATCCTACTTGTCTCTACCCCAAGTCGTACCACCCCGTGGCGATCAGCCTCAACAAGGAATGTAGCGGCCCGGCCAAGCACTTCACGCGTACCCAGCGACCTCCCAAGTAATATTTCATCGACTTTGAAATATCCCCGAGTTTCAAAACTCCATTGAACCTCGCGACCCATTCGCCACCGACGTGTTCTATATTGGCGATGCTATCAGGATGGATTTCCTCCAGGGAAAACAAGGATTCGAATTCATGACACCGCTAGTGGCCGACATGATCCAACCAGATCCAGCAAAACGCCCTAAAATGGATGAAGTGGTTGCCCGCTTCGACGAGACCAGGCTCGGGTTGAGCGGTCGCGAACTACGCTCTCGTCCGACGGACAGTAGTGAGGACATCTTCGATCGAGTCACTCGGACTTTTTTTCATTGGACACGTTGGATTGGGTTCATTGCCAAGCGTGTTCCTGCCGTCCCCATCCAGAAATCATGATACCTACATGATTGACTCGGATGATATCTCATGTCTCACTACTAGTGTATACCCGGTTAAGTTGGTTGGAGTCTGAAGAGGTCAGTGGACTGATTTAGTATTCTTTTACATACTTGGATGAGCACGATCGTCAACAACAACGGGAAATGTCTCACAGGGATGGGAACCATACTGCGTCGTTGCACCAACAACCACCTGCAAGATCACGTTCGTGATATACTACATAGTTGTAACAGTGTGCTTGAGAATTTGATCTCAACACGTCTCAAAGAAATGCAGGAAGCGTTGGATCAACGGACGACGGCTGAGTCGAAAAACCAGTCAGTCTCTTCACCAAATGAGGACTTCCAGGACGACCCGGCTTGAAGGAGGATGTCAAAGCTAACCGGCCCGGAACCCACAGACAACAACACAAAGATCACGGTATGTACCAGATTACTAGATTCAAGTTTCCGTTCGAGAAAAGAAAAAAAGGGGGGGAGGGGAGGTACGAATTCGTCAGTAAGGATATCAGTGATTTCGTTTACAAGTTGTATTAGGTGAAAAAAAAGTACAGACTTCCATGATACGGCGACCGACTTTATAAAATGCCTGATACGCTCGAGTGACATGCCCCTGAACAAAAATCAACAACCCACTGGCATAGTCCGATGATTGTCAAGACCAATCCAAGGCCCGGATCTTCCAACGCGTACTTACCAGCCCTGATCGCAGAACAAGCAATAGACACATTGCCCCCAAACAGTCGTATGAACAATTCCCATATACACCGACATTGGAATATCTTTTGCATGCAATCGTCCCCTAATACCACCACTACAGCGTCACCCAAGCCTGAGCTATCGACTTCAAAGTGTCCGTCAGCCTCTTCAAGTTGAAACTGCGACGGAGCGCAACACCACAGCACGGTCTGATCCATCTCCCAAAGCGCTCAGCTACACCAAAGGAATAACCAGTAACGCGTAATGCACGGCAGCTTGGAAATCAGAATCAGAAGAGTCAAATGTCCATGTCAACCACCCCTCCAAACCTTCCAGTGTCCACATCAACGGCACTTTGTGCCTGTGGCACGCGCGCGATCTCCCGACCTCCATTGTTCAGGCCTCAGGAACGACAATAGACAATCAACACCTCCTAGAACCATTGTTCCCTATCCGAGCTCCCAAAATCCCGAAATCGAGATCTTGATGGGCTGACGGACCCCATGAGGCGCGCGGTACGTCGAGTTCCAAGTATCATGTACATCGATCTCGAAGCTGCCAACCCGACATACCAGATATGTTCACCACAACTGCCCCATTACCTCCATACCTCCACGCCCCCTTGCCCTCATCGTCCTCGTCCTCGTCAAGTCGTTCTGCGGATGCATAACCTCCATCAACAACTGTGAAGCAAATGAAGATCATCCACCCGCGGCACGAACTCAAACGACCGGACAAACACAAGCGAAGAACAACAATGACGAAAATCGCACCCCTGTTTCCACCTACCATGCTTCTGTGGACCCTCCCTTCCACAGAACCGTCACCGCGCGTGACCTTCCGCAGAAACCTAGGCGTCAACAAAACCATAAACCAATCGCTGGGATGCCGAAGCGGGGAGGGGGACATATAAGAGGGACGTATCGTGGTGAAGGTAGGAAGTGAGCAATTCCGCTACCTTCATCTGCTCCCTATTCCTTGTTCACATCGTCGACGTTTCTTCGTTCCGATTGTCGGTACTTTTGAGATCCAACATGGCTTGTTCACGACCCGATACGCATACTTACCCTTACCACGCCAAAGAGTCCTACGACACTTCCCATCTACCTCTCATCCCTCAATGCTGTACGTTCCCCCCTCCTTCTCCCACTCCCGCTCACACCTGCACTGACACTGACACTGACGCAGCGTCCCTGGGCAAGCCTTACGCAACCGCACTCACCCCCATCCCAACCCCTCCAGGCCACTACCCAATCGACATTGTCCAATTCTGGCGAGGTCAAAGATCACCCACCAATCCCTTCCCTCTTCACTGGGCCATCTTCATCCCCACCTCGCCAACCCACGGCAACTACTACGAACTCGTCGGTAACATCGACACATTCACCCCTCAGGCCCTCTTCAACGTCCCACGTCAAAAACCTGAGTTATGGCGAGGTAGTCATAGAGTGGGGTATGTGAGTCCTGGTGCGGTGGATTGGTTCCAGAGACGGATGGCTGGGGTGGAGGTGAAGAGGGGGTGTCGGGGATGGAATTGTCAAAATTGGGTGTATGAGGTGGTGGTGGGGTTGAGGTATGAGGAGTTGTATACGGATCATATGTTGACGTTGGGAGCGTTGCAGACGCAGATGAGTTGTTTGTTGGAGGCTTGGGAGTTGGGAGAGATTTAGAGGAACATGGGATAGGGATAACTGGGGCTCGTAAAAATCGATAGGGTAAGGGTAGTCAAAAGGTAGACCTTGTTACATTGTACATTACCAGCTAGAGCATCTCTTGTAAGGGACCTCCCATCCTTTGCGATGGGAACAATTGTCGATCGCACGCGCTCTCTTGAACCACGTTATATTATACGTGGGATATGGATCGCCACTGCAGGGAGGAACGATAACATTGCGACAATCCTGCTCGATTCGGGACAAGGGATATCCAAGGGACTCGCTCCCACACGATGGCAGTGATAAGCTAAACGCGAGCAAAAACGACACGGTCCTTGTCCCACGGATCCTTCCATATCTCTGTGTGACATAGGCCTGCGATGTCGCGAAGAATATGCTGTACAGCGTGGGCTTGATCGTGGCCGACTTCGAGTGCGATCATGGCGCCATCGCGGAGGATATCTTTGCGTGCTATCAGAGAAGCGATCGTGTGGTAGAATGACAATCCATCTTGATTGGTTGATCCGGGTGGATCGCCCAGTAACGCTCGCGGATCCTCGTAGTCCCTGACCGAGGGAGAGAGTGTGTCGTACTCCCGTTTGGGGATGTAAGGCGGGTTAGCAGTCAGGACGTCAAAGGGCGGATCGAGTAGGTCGTGGAAGTGAGGAAGTGAGATGTCAGCGAGGAGCGGGGTGAATATATTTCGGAGATGAGAAGAGGGGGCGATGCATCGTGCGGCATTTTCGGTTGCTAGGCGAATGGCGTCTGGAGAGATGTCCACGCCGAGTGCACGGGTGCTGCCTGGTGGCCAAAGATGACATAACAGGAGGGGTATGCAGCCTGAACCGGTGCACAGGTCGAGAACGGAGACAGGACGGGCGGGGGTGGGAGAGAGGAGAGAGGCGAGACGGAGTGACCAGTCCTCTGTCTCTGGACGGGGTATGAGGGTTGGGGGACGAGTCAGTAAGTCGAGGGGGCCAAATGGGGTTGTGCCGAGAATGTATTGGAGAGGTTCACCGCGGAGTCTCCGTTTGATCATCTGATTGAGCGCATGGCTGGTCTGCGCAGACTTTGACATCCAAGTCAGCTCTTGACCCAGCGCGCGCGTGAGTTGTGCGAGTCGTCGTGTACCACGTGGCATGTACAAAACGAGTCTGTCGTGTCAAAGTGCAGGTGATGGTCTGATTATGTAAGTGGGGTCACATTGCCGACATTGCCGATTTATTTAATTACATAATATAAACAGAGTCTCAATCGACGACCGACGCAGACAGTCAGAACCTAACACCCGATCCAAATGACACTACAGATCCAACCCAACTCACTACCACCACCACCACCACCTCAAGACGTCGCTCAACACGCCTCTCGCTCCGAAATGTCCTCCTCGTATGTCAACCCACAACACATGTCACACGAACAGCATGCAGGACCGTCATCCATCCTGCCAAAACGAAAGTCGTCCTCGTCTCTCAAGCGAAGGCGCGCTACTTCCCCAGACGAGAGCGGTGACTCATCATCTCACCAGTCCAGAAAAAATAGAGACGGTCCAAAGAAAAAGAAGGCCAACCGTGCTTGCGCTCACTGCCAAAAGGCCCACCTCACCTGCGACGATTCCCGTCCATGTCAGCGCTGCATCAAGCGCGGTATGGCTGCCAACTGCGTAGAGGGCCATCGCAAGAAAGCCAAGTATCTCCTCGACGATGACGAACTCGAACAACTCAAGAGAAAGCCTCCTGCGATCGAAAAGAGCAGAGATCCCCTGCTCCCACCGATACCCACATGTAATACTCTCCCATATCCCCGTCCCATCCACCCCAACTGACCATGCCACGCTCCCCAGCCGAACCGTTTCCATCCAACGACCCTCTTTTCAATGTTCCCTTTGATCCAAACTTTTCTTTTGGTTCAGAAGCTGCTAACTTGGAATATTCTATCCTCTCAGCAATCCTGGGCAACCCAAGTCCTCCTGATTCTGGTTCAGGTACAGCACCCTCACCACCACAGCCTCAACTACAACAAACGTTGCCCAACTCAGCGTGGTCTCCAGAACCGTTACACGCTCAACCCCATTACTCTCAAGCTGCACCAGGATCAACACCCACATATGGATTCGCGGAACAAACACGACTATCTATTCCAGCATCGGAGCAGACGCTCCCCCAACAGCAATCACCCACGACTGCCTTCATCTCCAGTTACTCTCCCACCCAGTTTTCACGTCCCTCTCAGGATCGCACGGCCGAATCGCAATATCCACCGTCCTATCCGCCAGACCAGCCACCTCCTGCCCCACCCCAGACTTTACCGCCGCGTTATTCCCGCGAACCGAGCACCGCTGTCCCAATGGGTATAGTTCGCGTACCCTCGAAAGAGATCGGTTCGCATTCGCTCGGCACTTCGTCACATCCATCGCCGTCATCGACGAGTTCAACGCATCCTAGTTCCGAGCATCATTCCACCGTCCATGTCACCGCTCCCTACGACTACACCGAGGGTTATCACTTCCTCATGAAACACCTACCAACCCGGTGCGTACTCTCCTTGCGTTCAGTACTGGCACATGCAGGACCTATGTGGGTCATTTCCTGATACTCGATCTTGGATTCTCTATGGTACGTCTCAACACATCACAGCTTCGAGAAAAACGACATATTGCGGGTCGTTCGAGCACTCGCTATCTTCCGACCTTCGCTTATCGCATTACAAATGCCCATGGCAGAAGAAGACGAGGTTTTCGTCGAAAAGTGTTTTCAAAGATCATTACTGGTGAGGTCCTTCTCTGAGTTCCGATTGGCGCGTTTCATACAATGATTTTTTATAGGAACTCGAGAAGCTCATTTCATACAGCGGCACGCCAACCGTTGTATGGCGGCGAACTGGTGAAATATGTCTGGTCGCTCCCGAATTTTGTATGCTTACCGAGTGGCCGATGGAAGAACTCGTCGGGAAGCGAAAATACATCTACGAGGTACCGTCATCCATCTTCCTCCCTCACGCCTATCCATTCACTCATTCACGTGGATGGATAAAGCTCTTTGAGAACCAATCCGTCGTCGAGTATTGGGAAAACTTTGCTTCGCATGCATTCGAAAACACGACCAAGTCTGTCTATTCGCATTGTGTATTGCTCAAACCATCTGGCGCACCGTTACCATCGACATTTTGTTTTTCGATCCGGCGTGATATTTTTGATTTGCCGAGTATCGTGATAGGTGTGTATATGGTCGTGACCCTTCCCTCTCCTCTCTTTGCTCCTTCCGCGGGAGCAATCTGACTGAGTGACTGAGTGACTGACGCACGTGATTCCTTGACAGGTCAATGGTTACCACTCCTATAGCTCCACCCTTGACGATGTCACTCCACGCTGTCTATCCTTGTCTATAAATTTTTGTATATCTATTTGCTCGCTTATATCATTCGGATATCGGTATCGATATCTCCACCACGATCATAGGACGGGGGTGTTTCGGTTCGGTTCGGTTTGGTTTTTTCTCTACAGTAAACAAAAAAAGGACGATGGAGCTGACCGGTGGCTATTGGCCGTTGGCATTCCTCGTCTACACAATAGGCATCGCGTCAGTATTATTTTTTTATTTTCGGACGAGTGGATGCGCATCAATCGAATATTCGGGACGGGTTCCTACGTACAGTCACGGTATACCTTTTGTGTTTGTTTTTTGCTGGTTGTGTTTCGTCGCTGTCTTGTTTTTGCGTGTTCGATCTCGGATGATGATGATGTTGTTGTTGTTGTTTTATGCATAGTATTGGATCATGCATTGAATCGGTTCAAGTTTGTTGTCGTCGATCGTGAGTCGCACGCGCATGGACTTGGTGTTGTTTCGTGGATGCGTTTCCTTGTCGCGTTTCATGCTCGTCGCTCCGAGTCGTCCCAGCATTCAACTATCCACCTCCGACTACTCCCCATCACATACGTGCACGTTTCCAGAATCTGGATCTGATTCCGGGTTCAAATTGGTCGTATGAGGGTGGGATGACCTTCTACATTTCTACAAAGTGACTTCCTGGTTTGCGTGCAAAATGTCGATGGTGCGGTGTCAATGTCTAATTTTCTTGATCTCTAGTCGTCGCAATGAATTTGAATGACTGTCCTCACTCGGGATTCAAGAAGATAACCGACAAGCGCTACTTTGTCATCAATCCTCTCAGCGCGAGTACCGCACCAATACCCCCTATCTTTAAAAGTATAATTCATTCCCCCATCTCCCATCAGCCGAGCATCGGCATATGCATACGAACACATATAAAAGGGTCGAACGCCATAGCTACCATCCGTAACCAAACCCTCCCCAACTCCCTTCAAGCTTCAACAAACAATGTACATCGTCGGACTCTCACCCCCAGACAGGCTCTCTCCAACCCATCTCCTCGAAGGTCTCGTCGTGTTGAGCACCATCAATTTCTTCAGACACGCCAGAAACAACATGCGAAAGACCGTTCCTCTCGCCGAGTCGAAAGGCGGACGAATCAAACCAGAGAGTGTGTCGATGACAGGCCGTATCGTCACCGTGATTCATGCCGTGGGTTTTTGGACCCCGCCTATTGTTTATATCGGGGGTTGGGTCGTTAATGGGTTTCAACGACCAGCGTGGATGTCTCGGTTCCCATTCCCGGAAGATGTCGATATCAATGTCGGATTGCCAGTGGACGAAACGTGGAAGAACGCGTTGAGAGTTGGTGCTTGTGCTGCGGGTTTTGCCGTGGAACGTCTCATGGACAGTGCACTCGATCATTTGGGAGAACAATGGCACAGTCTCGGGGTACGTACCATCTTATCTCATGATGTATGATGATGTCGAATCGAGGACGTCGTGCGGATTCAAGCGTCGGGAACGGCCGAGGGTAGTCCAGACCGGTCCGTATGCGTGGGTCCGTCATCCGCTCTATGCGTGAGTGTTTCGTAGGGCGATGATGAGAGCTGATACGAGAACGATATTATGACGATACAGTGTGGTGCTGTTACAGCAGGCATTGTGGTCTGTCGCTTTCTGGTCGTACACACCCCTTGTTTCACTCGGCGCGACTGCGGTTGCGTTTGCGGTCAAGATGCCTATCGAGGAATGATTCCTGGTTGGATATGCAGTTTACTTGAGACTGACGTATGTTGTTGCAGGAGAGTTCCATTTTGATGGACGAAGGGATCAGGGAGGAATACAAAGCTTATATGGACAAAGTTCCTGCGAGGATCTTACCTTGTGTCTGGTAATTCATGCACATCATTGCCCTCTTACCTAGGACTAGGCCCAGTAGTGTATACATATTAATGTTCACTCCGAAAGGTAGTGAGGTGTAGGAAACTCGAGTGTTCAGAGGAAAATTATGAACGGTTCACAGACATCGCAAGCGTACGATCCTGCATAATCAAACTATGGCTCAAGTGCTCAGGGAGCGATCTAATGACAACACTGTGCACCGTATATATAATAGCTTCAAGTACACAGAGCGTCAATCGGGACAGGCAACGAAAGAAAAGTCAAAAGAAAAAAAAAGGTCCGCGATCCACACCCACTGCACCCCACACATTCTCCCTTGCGAGAATAAGAACGGTTAACAAGATGTAACACGCACTCCCCGTCTGCGTTCTTCATCGTGGTGCCTCCTTGCTCATTCCCCCAATCTCAACACCCCAATCCCCAATCTACACACTCGAATCCCACGTCCAACCTACACCGAATCCTGCACAGCCGCATACTCACTCTCCACACCCGGCTCAATCAACGCTGCATGAGTCAGTATCAAACAACTCGAAGCACCCACGAGCCAGAAAAAGGTCATGAAAGGTGAGGAAAGCCAAAGGAGGGGGAGTCCGATGACGAAGAGACCGGTGTAGAGAGATTTTTGGGTGATGACGGTCGAGCCGACTTGGAGAGGGTCGGGGCCTGCGTGCGTGCGTGCGTGCGTGCGTGAGTGAGTGTGCAGTGAGGAAGGCGAGTCGAGTGAATTGTCTTACCGAATTTGTTGATGGCGATGAACCCGCCGACGAGGAAGGCGAGAGAGATGAGGAGAAGAGGACTTGTGATGCTGTCAAGGTGACACCTCGTTAGTCCACCCACGCCAACACGCCACGAACAACAACCCCAAACTCAAACTCACATCGCATACACGGCCAATATGAGCACGATGAGCGTATAGTTTCCAGAAAAGTAGCGTGTGTTGTACGTTATCCGCTATCGAAATCGAACCACGTTATTCACACACACACACACACACGCACACCGGGAGGACAAAAAAGAGAGACATGTCAATAACCGGGACGAGGAGGAAGAGGAGGAGGGGTGAACGAGGCGTACCGAGACAGCTTGCGTGGTGTCGGCTGGTCTTGAGATACGGTGAAAGTCGAAAAACTCAGTAGGCGATCTGAGAGCGCTCAAACGAGTCTCCTACGAGCACAAGTGGCCACATCAGCATTCACCGCTGTATCGCGTGGTCCGAGGGTTAACTCGGTATGACGCACCCTGATGCTCTTGAAGGTGTCTGTCACGCGCATGAGAGCTTCCATGGTCGATGGATGGGTTCAAGGGATTCGAAGATGAGTCGTTGTTAGGTCGGTCGAACGGTCGTTCTACGGTCGTCGTTTGTTTGATGATGGAAGGAGGGTTATTGAATTTGAGTGTTACTGCGCCTGCGGGTCAATTTTGCTGTGGATGTCTGAGCAGTGCCACAGCGTGGACAAACACGTCAGTCAGTCCTGACACCTCTGGCGCCGACCCAATCATATCGGAGGTTGCCATCCACTAGCACTAGCACTAGGGGCACACCGGGGGGGGGCATCGTATCATCGACACCAAACCTCTCGCTCTGGTACGGTAGAGACCGCACCTCCTCTTGACAAAAAAACTCGCCTGGGCCACCACTGCACAGTCACCACACTCCACTGCACCACCGCCAATTAGCCATGATCCGCCGTTCTCCAACCATGATCCCCATGTCCGACGCCGACATCCAGGAAATCCGCACGCTCGTCGCAAACCAAAAAGCCACCTACGAATCACGCCGACGTGTGCTCCTCCAAGTAAAATCACTCACAGGCCCACAACCCTATACAGAACGTGAGATGGCGCTCTTTAACAAGTTCATAGATGCAGGGAAGGAGAAGGAGAAGGAGAAGGAGGACAGGCATAAGAGGTTGGGGATTCAGGTGGGGAAGACGTCGTCGTGAATGCGTAACGAGGAGGGGTTGGCAAGAAGACGTGGTGGCTTGTGATTCGGTTGG
Organism: Chalciporus sphaerocephalus; assembly: GCA_038094055.1. Classification (NCBI taxonomy): domain Eukaryota; kingdom Fungi; phylum Basidiomycota; class Agaricomycetes; order Boletales; family Boletaceae; genus Chalciporus; species Chalciporus sphaerocephalus. The sequence continues at coordinate 94,000 of JBBPTH010000027.1, read as the reverse complement.
GCAAGCTCATCACACTGATCTATTGTACGCGCCGCCCTTCGATCCATCCCATCCCCGCTGCTGATGGCACTCCAAAGTCCAACTGGTCTCATTCACAATGCCAATTGATCCATGGGTGAGATGATTTGAACCTGCGTGCTGTACTAGTAACCGAGATCGACAAGATTGGAACGTTTAGAACTACTACAACCCCATGTACAGAGTACCAGTCTCAGTGACACAGTCCGTTCTTTTTCAACAACGTGCGTCCAACACAATCAACGAGCCAGTGAGTGAACAAACGAGCAAGCGAAAGGCAGTCTGATTTAACCACCATATCCTCACACCCCATCCCCATGGAACAACTTCCTAAACCCTACACAAACCAAAAAAAAAAATCACCTCAGCACAGAACCCAACACCGTTGAAACCATCAGCAACAAAAAAATAAACTCACCCTCCAAGTCCCGTCGATCACACATCGACGCCAAATCAACCCTCTGGAGATGTAAGCATGTCGTCTTCAAACTCTCCCAAAGCGTCGAAGACGTCACACCCCGTGTATCGTTCATCCCCATCCCATCTTCAACGCCGTCACTGTCTTGAAGTACGAGCGCATCGATAATATGCGTGGCAGCTTCGTTGTATTGCTATAAACCCAAAACCCAGACACGAAATATAATGTCAGTTCACTGGACATTGAGACAGTCCAAGAATTCCCATTACGCGAAAACTCACTCGGAGATTTATACACGAGATACCCAGATTGAACCTACACGAAACAGCCCATCCCATCAACCATCAATACAAAAATACCCCCAGAAAGCGAAAAGTACGACCCACCTCGCACGAATATACGCCGGATTCAAATCCAACGCGCGATGATAATATTCCAGTGCTTCCGCAGCCCGTCCATAATTCGCCATCGTCGCACCAACACGATTATACAACAGCCAATCCTAAACGTGTCATCGGTAATGAGCAATAATAAATAACAATAACAGTTCTTGTCGTCGTCGTTTCATTCCGACGCGCAGCATCAAACTCACCTCCGGACGGACAGCCAACGCAGTGAGGAAACAATCTACCGCTTTTGCGTAATCCTGGCAACATCAAACACCGATGAAAACAACGGTGATGAGCGCGGGTACGACCACACCGATCGAAACAAAAACAACACGGTGAAAAAAAAACGTGAGTAAGAAATGAACCAAAGAAGAAATTGAAATACGAGAATAATGAAACAGAAAAAAAAGGGGGCACGCGGTAAAAAGGAAGAAATGAGGGGGGGAAACACGAACCTCGGTCGAGGTCAACAATACCGCCAATGCAATCTGCACATCAGCGTCCACACCACCCGTTTGGTCCGAATGCCTCGCCATATTGATCAACACTTCTGTCAACCTTGCAAAATCGCCTCGCGAGAGCTTGTCAAGACTCATGCTCGACACCACGTCCCTGTATCTTGGATTCCGTGACGCCCACTCTCGAATGGCATCGTGGGTATCCAACCGGTTCCCTTCGTTCGTGTACGAAATCGAGAGGGCCAACCATGCCGGTAGGTGGGAAGGGTCAAGGTCGACGGAGCGCTGAAGTGCCTGAATAGCCTTGGGCTCACGTTCGTTTTCCTGCTGTTTCACGCCAAGCTCGTACCATGCGGTGGCATTCGTCGGATCTCGCTGCACAGCAGCTTCTAACTCCAGAACACTCTGCCATCAAAAATAAAAAATAAAATAAAAAAAGAAATCGTCATCAGCCATGCTGTTCATCATCCTTTTTTTGTTAAACCTTCTCCAATCCATTGGAATGGAATGAAAGGAAGGTGCTGTGTACGTACCTCGTATACCCGTTGATGAGGTGTCATGTGTAATGAGTGATGGTGCGTTCGTGACGAATCCCCTAGAAGATAAGGGTTGTTCGTCTGAAACTGGTAATTCGGAATTTGCTTGACACCCGTCGTCGTTGCCTCGTAAGCGTCCCAATCGTTCTGCATTTCGTACCACGAACTACTTTGTCCAGCAGACGTCGTGTGCCCAGCCGTATTCGAATAATGCGAGTTCCAATACTCGAAAAAATCAGCGTTTTCCTGATGGAAATAGGCCTCGTGGGGGTCCTTCGCTTGTTGCACATAAGCCGCATTCAATTCTTCAGAACCTCGATAATTCTGTGAAAGGGATGGTCCAGCCACGTTCTGTGGCATCCCCGCCAATGACATGGGGGGCACGTCCACAGCACGTCCTTTGCCTTTCACATCCACAGACGTCGTGGCAGATACCGATGCAGATGCAGATTCTTTTGGCACCAAACCACCGTCATCAACAACCACATCGCCGTCTCGCAGTTGCCGCATGAGTGTCATAAATTCGCTCTTCTGGAATTTAGGGTTCTGTTCGTGTTTGACTGAATCGATGACCTGCGCTGCCAGCCGAGCCATTTCATCGCCGGGAACAGCAGGTTTCTGAACATCGTGTGATTTTTGTTCCGGTGCGGCTTCTACCATGATAGATGTCGAGGTATTGAGCAGGGATTCTTGAGATCGGAATTCCGCGTCCCAGGAAACGTGATCGGTCTGTACCATGTGTCTTTGTACCGGTACGGTCATCGTACTCGCCATACCCGGCATTGCATTCCCGCCCATCATATATCCCGCATACGCCGGTCCCGGACTCCACGGTAATCCACTTCCTGAAAGTAGAAACGGAACGTCAGTCCGCAGGTCCCAAAGGAATGAAGAAACGAAAGACAGAATACTGTAATAATAATAATATTCATCATCAGACGAAAGAACACCCACGTTGAATACCCATTCCACCGATGGGCGTCGTCGGACTCTGCACCCTCTCCTGCTCCACACTCGTCCCCGATACACCCGTTTTCACCTGAACCGGTCCGCTTCGTTGCCGATGCAACATGAAATCATTCGCCCAGCCTGCGTTTGCACTGCTCATTCTTGACTGCGATGGCGAGAAACTCGTACTCGCACTGGGACCAACGCTCGGTAACGCTTCTCGAAGACTGCCCACATCAAACGGCTGAGCCATCTGGACCGGCATCGTCATAGCCGGCATCGACATCGACATCGACATTTGAGGTACAGATGCCGGTACCGATACAGGTACCGGCACCGACGAAGACGACCCTCCGCTACTTCCATTCCCAAAGAACCGAGCTGCATCTTGTCGGAGCTCAGCGCCCATCGGCCCAAGCTGCGATTGCGAACGAAAACTCTGCACCTACAAAACCCCCAATACGACACCATGTCATTTGTACCTGTCAAGCCCTCCGAAAACAAACACATAAATCCAAATGAACGTACCTCCCCTCCTCGAGCTGGTCCCATGACATCCTATCATCCAAAACAACAACACCCACACCACAAGGGGTCAAACAGTCAGAATCTTGAAACGACAACACAACCCAAACCTAAACCCAAGGAAGAACACGAAACTTGGCACACACCTGCTGAACACCTCGATCTTGATCAAACCGCTTCGCCAAAGTCTGCAACGGATTCGATGGCCCACACTCTGCCCCTCCTCCAACCAACATCGAGAGCGACATGCTACTTTTGAAATCGAATAATAACGAGACACTTGAGCTTGAACTTGCGACGAACGGAAGAGTAAGGAAAGAAAGAAGAGAAGTGGTTCTTACACGCCAACTTTCGTCTTCTCAGTGCCCACGACACGACCCCACTCTATTCAATTTCGACCCCACTTTGTACACCGGACCGGTTTCACGTGATTAATCCACTTTCACAAGCCGCACAGCACAGCATTCGAGGAGGAGACTTGGAATTTGGGTTGATGATTATGAGCAATGTAACTAAGCTATACTAGACCCACATGAATGGACCAGATAGAACGAACCCCGTTCCATATGTATCATGATACATCGGGGCGTGCCCCAACAAAAAAAAAAAAGACAAAAAATGGGGCATCGTCAAGAAACTTGACACCATTCGGGATCGGTGTAAGTAAGCGGTACAAAGAAAGAGAGAAAAATCTTACATCCTCAGCCATTAAGCCCACGAAAACACGTCTGGTGGAGGGAGGGGAAAGAAAGGAAGATGAAAACAAACAAACAAACAAATTCAAGCCGAGAGTCAGAAGGGGAAAAAGAAGAGGTGAGGCGAAGTGAGGCAAGAAGAGGCAGATATGAACGTCGATGTGAAACGTGAATGAAACCATCTAAGCGTCCCGTTCGTCCATCAAGCAACATCGCGTGTCACATATATGTCATGTCCAGTCTGTCCGTCCCCCTCATCGATCAACTCGAAGGGGGTGTCGTAATCTTCGCGCTAGATCCAGGTGTGGATGGCGGTGCAGTCGTATTCGTCGAAAGGCCCTGTGCTTCTCCTTGTGTTGGACCATGTGTCTGGACCGGAACCTGAACCTGTGGTACCTGCGATTGTGCCGCTTGAACCTGAGCCTGAACTACTTGGGCTTGGGCCTGGGCCTGTGCTTGTTGAATAGCCTCAACCGCCTGTCTACACTCCGCGCCACCTTCCGAACGTACTACAACACGCTCAAGTCAGCACATGATTTCATACAACCACCACGCGCAATCCGTTCCACTCACGATGTCGCTGTCATGAAAGATAAATGAGTTCCCAATCACGGACACACACGAACGAGAAGCACTTCATGATGATCACTTACGTTTAGCGCATCCAAACGACTGAACGTCTTCCTACACCCTTGACATATGTTCGCTTGAGACCGGTTGGCGTGTAACGCCTGGTGTCGTCTACGAACAAGAAAAACACGATCGACAGATCAGCAAGTTATTCTCAAGCGTCACCGCACCGAGACACGAGTCAGCATAACCCGATAACAGCCCCGATGACCAAGATAACGTCCCAGCCAAGAACCAAGACTCACTTGCAATCATGCTGTCTCGCAAACCCCTTCTTACAATCTGGATACTCGCACACATAGGGACGTTCCTCCGTATGTGATCGCAGATGACCTGCAACGCACCAACGATCATAAAAAAACACGATCACATCATCGACCACCATTCTAGACGTACCTCTCAAATTGAACCTCCTCGTAAACGTACTCCCACATCCCGGAACAGGACAAATGAAATGAGCCTCGTTCCTCCTCCTGCTCGCGCTCGCAGCTTGCGTTGCTGATGTAGTGACCTGCTTCTTCTCTACCTGAAGTATAGGAGGTAGACGTGGTACTCCACTTGCGGCGGGATAATGACCCGATCCATCGACAGAAGGGCCCGAAGACGATGCCATCGCTTGGTTATACAACTCAGCAGCTGTAGGGGCATAAAAGGCTTCCTGTTTAACGTCCTGAGGTTGTAGTGGACCTTGAGTCATGGGTGGTAACGCCGTCGTAGGGATCGGATAGGGCGATGGGTGGGTTGTGCTACGAAATGGAGAGTTGCTGTGACTACGTCTATAAGCATGACCAGGGGGATAGTGAGCGTGTTGTTCGGCGGGATCGTTTGGACCAGCGCCGGGAGGGAATGAGGGTTGAGCGTGAGCGTGTGGAGGGGACTGCGGCATGTTTGAGATGTGAGGGGTGTAGGATAGATTTTCGGAGTGGTCGTGATGGTTATAGGAATGAAACTCGTGGTTGACGGCAGGGTCAATGGCAGGCTGGCGTTGCTGTGTCTGTGTGATTGAATTTTGCCACTGAACCCGTGTTGTCGATGCAGGATCAAGGTCCATGGTACTGGGTGGCCCTTTTTATTATTTAGGCGAGGGAAAGGGAAAGCTTCTTTTTGATGTGAAGTAAACGGAGGGCTAAGAACGTTAATGAGCGTTCTGCAGAGAAAGACCCGGTCCTTTTTCAGGACAGGATGTCAATGCTGAGACAAAGAGACGCGCTGGCGCTATTTGAGACGATGAAAGGGTACACAGCTCGGTTAATAAATGAATCGTACGGGTGACCGGTACTAGCGTTCGTCCAGCTGGCGATCTTGCTCGTCAATGTCCCGGACGGTGACCAACCGAGTCGTTCACCCGACCGACGTGGCTGTGTCCCCATTTAGTCTGCAGCGCCGCAGCACCGCCCCACTTTCCAAGTTTAGTAATCATGATTCAACACCAAATGCTGTGTACCCACACCGCGCCACCGAATCTCCCAAGTCGAGTACTGACTGTAATCAATTAGCAGGTCCATCAAAGATGTGTGCGTCTAGTAACCGTCGTCGTCTCATCAACTCTGACTCGCTAATTCTCTGTCCAGTCTTCCCGTTCCCACTTCTCGGCGTACCGTGCCCACTCACACTACTCTCCCGCTCACGTCCTTGCTCTCCCTCTGACAAACCCCCTGCCTCTTTCATCTGCGCCACATCATCCCGGCCATCTGAACTTCTCCGGCCGGATCCCTGACACATCACCGTGCCGCCGCTCCCAAGACGCTTCCGTGCAATGAACGTGATCCCCGAGTCATCCGTCTCCGTCTCAGACGTGAACGGACTTGGATCAATGTTCCCATTCCCACTCTCAACACCGTCCCCATCGGTATCCATATCACTTCCCTTGGCTCGTTTCACAGGCGGACGCGGACTGCTCCTCCTCGTCTCACCGCGTCTCTTTGTCCCCCGCCCGTCCACCGCGTCGATCACCTTGCTCGCTCGCTCCTCTTTCTTGGCGTACCGCACGAACGCGTCCTCAATCCAATCAGCCAGGTCCTCCACGACAGCCCTGGCCTCGCTCATCAGCGACATCATCTGCAGATACCCATGACTCCAATCAGAGAACAAAACCATCTGCACCCAGTCGTCCTCCGTCTCACGAGCGAGCTGATCACGCTCAGCGATCATCCGGGCCACGTCGCTATCAACATCGTCGTTCACCTCGGCATTCGTCATCCGCAAACCCTCCCCAAATTTGGCACTCTTGCCAGCGAGCGCAAGATCAAGCTCCGCTTTCCGCGCACGCTTGGCCTCCCGCACTCGTCCAGCAAAGATGACAGTGTCATCCACGAACGGATCCTTCTCACCACATTGCATCAGCAGGGGTGGGAACCGCGCCAATAACGATGACGGCGTCAGGATGGGAGAAATGAAGTAATCGGTTGCAAAATCGGGGTTTCTGTGTGGACCAATGTACAGAATCGCCATGGCACGCATCATGCTAGGAGAAATAATACGGTCTTGAAAGTACCCCGTCCGACTCGTCATGGTAAGTCGGGTCCCAATGGGTTCGCGGTTCTTTTCCTTCCCTTTGCCGTCATGGCCGCCAGTGACAAACGTGGTAGCCTTGAGGTTCGCTTGAGTGACAGCCGCCGAAAGCTGCTCCTGCTGCTTCTCGAGAACGCGGTGGAGACAAGGACTAACATCCGAGGACTCTTCCTGGTACACGAACCGTACACGCTCCTCGATGGGACGGTCCTCCTCTCTAACCGGCCTGATCTCCTTGTCACTTTCTTCGCTCTCAGAATCTGCCCAAGACTCGTACTCGTCGTACCTTGAGGGCACTTCGAGGGACTTGACAGACGACTTGCGATTCATAGTCGGTGATTGTGGAGAAATAACGGGGGTCTCCCCTGCCAAGTCCCGCAAGGCATCTTTCCAGCTCTTGGGCCTCCGCAAACGCCGCTTCGCTCGCGTACGCTTACTGCCAACCATACTAAGAGGACTAACATGCTGCAAATGGTTCTTTTGCGATGCCAACTCTCGCATACCAGGAAGATCCCCCGATGACTGCTCGGTCCGCAGAACTCGAAGATTATCAGGCGACATCCATGACGTAAAATTGAAATCCAATGCGGGATAGTTGAGCACGAGAGACAAGGGGGTCGGCAACCTCGGCTCTCTATTAGGAAGGGCAGCATTATATTGCAAGATCTTGACCATGACGCTGACGACAAGTGCTGCGCCGCTGTTGGACGGAATTCACGTGTATTAGTAGGTTGGTAAGAGCTGTGTCAAGAATGCTGAGCTTACGCCGAGTCTCCGGATATGATTACATTCAGTTCCTTGCCAGACATGCCGATACATCGACCGGATGTTTCCGCCAGAAGGCGGTAAAGATCGAAGCATTCGTCTAAAGCGAATGGGTAAGGATCTGAAGAAGACAGGTGAGTGCGACATGATGAATGCCGGCAAGTGAACCATCACATTCAGGGGCTTTTCCATAATCCACAGCCAGCACAGGTTTCCCGGTCTTAATGGCCCACGTACGAAGCCTTTCATCATGATGTTCCGGTGTCATTGCCACAAAGCCGCCACCCGGGAACTCGAGGATGAGATCAGTGGCGGTATGAAGTTGAGGCGTAGGTGGCGCAAAGTAAATGTAGACTGTGATTGGACGATCATATGTGGACGCGGAAGGACGCGGGAGAAGAATCTTGCGGTAAAGGGACAATTCTGGGCTAGGTGCCAATAATCGAAGCTATTGAGAGACGGTGAGCACCAGCCAGGGGCTCCTCGGATGGCACATAGTTACATATGGATTAGTCGTCTTTCCCCAGGTCGTGCGGAACATTTCGACGGTCGGCACAGCTCTAAAGCGGCGTAGCTAATACACACGAGAATGAATTAAGCGATCGAAGGGGGTGGTAATAATATGCATACCTTTTCATCTGCTTCGTTTGCGTAAATGATGTAGTATATCGAAAATAGTATGGAACATATATCTTTAAGCCATTTCGGTCGAATGGACATGGCCGTAGCGAAGCCTGCGTCAAGTCCTGTTGCAATCCATGTGGCACGGTAATAGGATGGAGAATACTGGAGCGCAGTCATGAAATGTGATGAAACAGTTAGGAGTGGCAGACTCACCAGTTGGGCGAGAGGTTCGGGTGCTAGAGAAAAGATAGGGTATTAATTCCGGGACGAATGTAGACAGCTGTGCTTACCTCCCAAACCCAGTATTTTATCGAGATTCTTGAGGGCGTAAACGGACGTAAGTGTACTAACGATGATCTGCCAGGGGGAGAAGCGTTGCAACTTCCTGTTGAGTTTCCGAAGCCATATGATGCGTGGAGCAGCTGGGTTTCCAACTACGAGTCTCCATATCCAGAAGGCGATGACGAGGAAGACCTGAACTCTTTTCCAGGATGGAGATGGTCTGCCCAAGATGTGGTCTATCATGATACAGATGGTGGTGCAAAACGATGAGAGTGGCATATCCAATCCATCTATACACTCTCTCCCATGTTCCGACTTGCATGTGATTTCATACCTGTTAGGGCTTTCCTGTTTTGGGTACCTTGACATTGTAGCTGGCTTATAGATAACCACGTGGCCATCACTGACACACCTCGGTTACACACCACTGCCACTGCTGTATCGTATCATCATGGACGGTCTCAAGGCGTTCAGAACTGAAGGCGACAAGATAGAAATCGTAAACCAACTCCTGCTACCACACACAATCGAATACATAGATATTCAAGTCGTCGAACAAGCCCACGATGCCATCAAATCCATGAAGATCCGCGGCGCGCCCGCAATCGCGTCCCTGGCGGCGCTGTCTGTCGCAACGACGCTGTCAAAGGCCATCAAAACCACTCCACATCCAGATTTCCTCGCCTCTCCAAACGAGTTACAAGCATACGTCGGGCCGATGCTCGACTATCTCTACACGGCCCGCCCCACCGCTGTCAACCTGGGTGCGGCGACGCGACGTCTCTCCAAGTTCCTCGACGAAGCCATCCAGAAGCAAACAAGCGCAGACGCCGATGCGGCGATATCGATCGCACAAGCCCTCGTCGACGAGGCGAGGCTGATCGCTGGCGAAGACAAGGCTCAGAATTTGACCATGTCAAGATTGGGTGGAGACTGGTTACATGCCCGCGTAGGAGGATCCGGAAGGTATCTCAACGTCCTCACTGTTTGTAACACTGGTTCTCTTGCTACGTCGGGCTATGGAACGGCATTGGGATTCATCACGTATCTACACGAGCAGAACCTCCTCGAGCGGGCGTATTACACCCAAACAGCCCCATACCACCAAGGCTCGAGGTGATCTCCAGTTTGTTCCTCCTGGCTTCTGGCTCATGCCGTTCACCGATGTAGATTGACCGCACTGGAGCTCCAATCACTCAGCATTCCATCCACAATGATCTGTGACACCATGGTTGGCTCTCTCTTTCAACACAAACCCATCCATGCCGTTGGTATGTCTCTTTCGATTCTTACTTTCCAAACGACGACGCTGACGCACCCAAGTCGTCGGTGCCGATCGCATCGCAAGGAACGGAGACACTGCAAACAAAATACGTACTCCAACCAACCCCAGCCCATCTACCCCATTCATTTCATGTCATCTAAATCCACCGCCGAACAGATCGGCACATACAACGCAGCCGTGCTCGCTGCACGACACAACATCCCCTTTATCGTCGTCGCGCCCACCAGCACCGTCGATCTCAACATCACCGATGGTGCCAGGTAAATACATGGTCTCATTCACATACCACATCCCCGCTCGACTAACTTACTCCCCTCCCCTCCCTCTATCCTCTGTGTTTATCATTAAAACAGCATCCCGATCGAACATCGTCCTCCCCTGGAGGCATGCCTCGTCCGTGGCGCTCTCCACCCACCCACCTATGACCCCTCAGGCAACAAAATCCAAGCCCAAGTTATGCTCACACCTGCTGGTATCGCTGATGCGGATGGTGGTGCTGGGGTGTATAATCCAAGCTTTGACGTCACCCCTGCAGAGTTGATCACCGCAATCGTCACAGAGAGATATGTTGCTGTGAAGAAAGAGGGTGAAGTGGCGTTTGATTTGGTGAGAGAGGCGAAGGAGGCTGCGTGACCTTCCAATGACGCATAGATGTTAATGCAGGGCTGCAGTAAGATGAAGGAGGAACGTGAAGATGGATTGAATTTGCTGAGATACCAAGATCGACGAAAGACATATGTACATGTAGACACTCAGATACCGTGGCTATGGCCCCACAGATAGAAACCAAGAGAAAAAAAAACAACGAACCGAATCAAACGACGACGCCTGTCCCATAGCCACTGAATCCTCAACATCCCATACTTCAACTCTTCTTCACAGATGTCCTCCTCGCACGAATCGTCATCCTTCTCTGAAGGACTGGTATCCCAGATCCCACCGGACTCCCATCCACACTCGCGCTCTCACTCTCACTCCCACTAGGCGAACCTCTCCACCGTTTCTCCGACTCACGACTCGGGGGCGATCGCGAACTACCTCTCAACCCACGTAATCTATCCACAAGTCTCTCAGATGACCCAGATCCAACACTCCCAGACGAGAGCGACAGCCTCCGAAGATGTTTCGCAAACACAGGAAGCATACTCTTCCCTCTCGAAGCCTTCCCAGTCGTCGGCGGCGTAGCCGGTGTCGAAGGTGTGATCGGCGTCGCGGGTGTATCACTCGATGATGTGTTAGAGGAAGATGTGAAGAGCGAGTCTTTGGATTCTCCGAGTGACATCATGTGCGGTCTTCTGTCTGGATCGTTATCGTTATCGTTGTACTGGTCCTGGTCCTGGTCCTGGTCCTGGTCCTGATCGGAAGTTGACGTCGACATGGTGTCGGAGACGGAGATGGAGGTAGGGGTATTGAGGTGTTCGATGAAACGAGAGTTGGGTGGACATGGTCTGCAGGCGTTCATCTCGGGAGGGATTGATTCTGTAGGCGAGAATTGGGTCTCTGCGGGAGTATCGCTCAAAGGGGCACCGACAGAGTCGCTCAAAGTGGGGATATCACTAATCGGAGCGAGGTCAGTCAGGCGCATATCAGGTGTTCGCAGCGCAGGTATAGACCCATCGTTCAATTCATGGCCTTGAGAGATGACTTGAAGAGGGTTGACTGACGAAGAGGAGAGACGGAAAGAGCTGCTGGTGGAACGTGCTGAGCGTCTGGAAGCTGTTGAAGGCATACGACGATGTCCGTGTCCAAGCGATGCGCGTCCAGCGTTCTGGAGAGAAAGTTGAGGAGCGTTCGAGATGAGTGAAACACTAACCTGAAGTAGATCTTGGCTGCGAGTTACTGTTGATGCAGGAAAAGGAGCAGGTATAGTTTCGGGAGCTCTGTTTTCTTCTGCGCCTTCCATAAGAATGGGGTCAAGAAGTCCGACAGATGATCGTGAAACATTCATGTTGATACTCCCAAGAACAATTGATTGGGAAGAGTTTCTGGAGGAACGACGAATAGAGGTAGACAATGAGGAAGGGAGGCGCGATGGGATAGTTGGTGTCCCGGTGACAGAATCTCTGTATATGCGAGAAAGCCCGGAGTGATACGACAAGTATGAAGTCGAGCTTGAGGACGCGGTTGACGATGAAAGTGACGAGGAGAGTCTCATATCGTCCAACCGTGGGCGAGATGTGAGGGAGGTAACCAAAGTATCTAACGCAGACTCCCTTCCCAGACCACCAAAAACGTCCGCTTCGGTATTCTCGGGATACCTTGCGGTACGGCGACGGGCTATAAGGGCGTTCAAGGCACCTTGCCTCTCTGGTGTGAGGCCTTGACGAATCGAAGATATGTCCGAAGGAGAAGGGGTGATTGTGTTCGCGTGTGCACCATCTTCTTGAGCGAGTCTTTTCCAGAACTTGGACCTTTTCTTCTGCGACTTGAGTTCCTGGCGAACACTCAATGTCAGATTAAGTGCTGCCTGGTATTGTTCGGGTGTACGCTCGCCGACGATGACGGGATGGAGTGTCGATAAAAGCGTTCCGCTGTCGTTCGAAGCGTCCTTGATCGCATTCACGAGGATATCGTCCGCGGATCCATTTCCAGACTGTATTACTTGATAAAGAACGTCGACCGTCGTACGCGGTAGGCCGATGTCGACCAAGAGTGAACAAAAACGTTGGTGTCTCGCCTCGAGTTTTTGAATCGTGCGAAAGTCGTCAAGGGTCCTTTGTTGATGGCGAGCGCTGTTGAGCATTTCGGAGTAGAGTTCGGTGCGAGCATTCAGTAGGTCGGTACGGTAGTCGACGAGGTCTTGTTCCAGGATCGTGCGTTCGGTGTGGAGGCGAGCGAGTTGGGACTCGAGCTCGTTAATGCGGGCGTTGAGTATGGCTATGGGGTCTGATGAGTCCATGTCCATGTCCCACGAGGAAACGGAGATGATTGCGGCCATTGCGGGGTCTTCCAAGACGGAGACGTCGTCTATAAGGTCTGCTGACCCTGTACCAAGGTGAGGAGGAGCTGAGCTGACCAGAGTCGCATTTTAAGCAGGTTCAATGCGGCTGACGAGGTCAGCCACCATCGTAATCAAGAAGGAGGTGTCCGATGATGACCGAACGTCGACAGAGACTGTTGCTCACCTGCCAGGTCCGACTTCAACCTCTGTGGGGATGGTCAGCAGCTCATTGGGTGCCCTCGGGTGCGACGGTCCGAAACGACCGATCTTATGACCCCCGCCGGGCCAACATTGTACTCGTCCCGGTATTTATGATCAGCACAGTGCGGGGTTGGCCAGTCAACCCCACGCTTAGCCATGGCAGAGATACTCTCTTTAAACCAGCTCATATCAGAGAGGGTTCGAGACTACCCCAACTTGCAGATTCTCGGTATACCCGACAAGAACTTCAATTACACGAGATACACGACCTCGGAGCTGGATGTAGCTGCATCTCTCCTTGCACACCATCTCAAAGATACAGGTGATCTTCCAGGTCGTGCAAATGGTGATTCGACAAGTAATCTCACCGTCGGTTTGTTGGGAATAAGTAACATCGACTATGTCGTCACGGAAATGACGCTATATCGCATGGGCTATTGTATCCTCTTTCTCTCTCCCAACAATTCTCCAGCTGCGATTGCACACCTGTTGACTGTCACGGGAGCATCGCACATCATTGTTCAGGATTCGTTGCTCCCTTCCGCAGCTGCGGCACTGACCCTCCTCGCGGACACCACCTCTGTAACAATCATTAATCAACCATCCTCAGACGTCTTTGGTCCCGAGGCACGCGCCGCACACCCAGACAAGACTCGTTGGGACCCTCCGCTCAGTCCAGAAGTCGAGTTCCTCCTTCCTGTCACAATCATTCACTCCAGTGGTTCGACGGGGTTCCCGAAACCTATCATAGCGACTAACAAGGCCGCAGTCGGTAACCTCAAGATGAACTTTAGTCTCACCAGTCTCACGACTCTCCCGCTATATCATGGCCACGGACACTCCAATTTATACAGAGCTTGGTATGCAGCTAAACCACTCTATCTCTTCCCTACTGGATCCATACCCCTCACTTCTGCGAACATCACCAAGTTGCTTGCACAAGCATCAGATGTGGAAGCGTTGTTCGGTGTTCCCTATGCTCTCAAGATCCTCGCAGAAACACCGGAGGGTCTTCAGGTCCTTAGACGCCTCAAGCTCGTTATGTTCGGTGGAAGTGCATGTCCAGACGAACTTGGCGACTTCTTGGTTTCAGAAGGAGTCCCATTGGTCGGCCATTATGGGCTTAGTACGTCCCCACCTTCGTTTTGTTTTGCACCTATCATGCCAATTCATACGCCTTATAGCCGAGATGGGTCAGCTCATGACGTCTTTCCGCGATTTCGAAACCGACAAGGAGTGGAATTGGGTTCGTGCAAGAGGTCCATACGTCAAGACTGGGGTACATGAATATCTACGCTTTGAGGAACGTGGCAGTGACACCTACGAGCTTTTCGTCCTAGACGGATGGCCCATGAAGGTTATGACCAACCAACCAGACGGCTCTTATGCCTCGAAAGATCTGTTCATTAAACACCCCACCAAGCCTGATACCTACAAGTACATTGGACGGGTAGACGATACCTTAGTCATGGTAACGTCCCAACACCACGCTTCTCTTTCCCAACCAACTCACGCCTCTATGCTCGTGATAGGTGAACGGCGAGAAGACAAATCCAGTCCCAATAGAGCTCACTCTTCGATCGTCCCCCTACATCGCAGACGCCGTCGTCTTCGGAGCAGGGCGCACCCAAATCGGAGCTCTCATCTTGCCCACTGAAGTCGCTAAAGACTGCTCTCAAGATGAATTCATTAAACGTGTTGCATCTATCGTCGCCCTCGCAAACGCAGAAGCTCCCTCTCATTCCCAGCTCTCGACAGAAGCCCTTGTGTTCCTTCCCTACGGAACTGAGATCCCGCGCGCCGATAAGGGGAGTATCCTTCGGCCCAAGGTGTACAAGCAATTTGAGAACATTATCGAGGAGGTGTACAAGCGACTCGAAGGCGAAGTGGGATCAGAGGGCAAGAGACATCTCAACAGCGAGGGTGAGGCTCGTGAAGTACTTCGGGAATTAATTAAGAAGACCATCGAGAGGCCCATTGAGGGTTTGAAAGATGATACGGATCTATTCGAGTTCGGTCTTGATTCGTTGCAATCGACAAGGATCAGGAATGCTATTCAGAGGGTGCGTTCTCGAACTGATCTGTGGGGTGTTTAATTGGTGATGTGGGTTTGGGTTCTCTAGGAGGTGGACCTTGGCGGAAAGAGACTACCTCTCAATTCGGTCTTTGAGTATCCTTCGATTACCAAGTGAGCGGGACTTGGAGATCGCCTTGTGCATCGCTCACGTATTTTTTTTTCTTTGAAAGGCTAGCGAAACTCGTCGTACTTCTTCCCTCGGGCAAGGACGCCAATGCATTACAGAGCAGTCCTCAGGATATCATGCTCGAATTGGTCGAGAAATACGCTCACCTCATCGATACGAGCAGAGCCCAGCTCAACATGAACGGAACAAACGGACACACCAGCCCCGCAAAGGTGGTGAGTACTCATCGCACCTTGAATGCTTGACCCCATCTGCCATCCATCACCTTCTAACGTCACGCCACATACTAGGTCGTTTTAACGGGAGCAACTGGTTCTCTTGGCTCTTACATCTTGGACGAACTCCTCGCCGACCCCGAAGTCGAGACTGTCTACTGTCTATGTCGCGCTAGGAGCGACGAGGACGCTGCGAACAGGGTCGCTGCGTCGATGAAGACGCGGAAATTATTCACTAGGTTTCCGGGAACTGGTGATCGTGTTGTATCGCTCGCTGCGGATTTGTCGGCGGTCAGATTGGGCCTTGAAATGGCTCAGTACCAAGAGATCGTCAATAGAACGACGGTGATCATTCACGTGCGTATACACCTTTTCTACCGTCAATGGTATACCCCTGAGCTTATCCTCAACTTTTTTACCCCTCCCAGAATGCATGGGCCGTGAACTTCAACTTGGGCATTAGCAGGTACGTGTATCATCATGCGCATTTCAACCCGGCTTGCTGATACGTCGCAAATTCGCTTCTTGCGTAGTTTCGAATCACACATTCGCGGCGCTGTCAATTTAATGAACCTTGCGCTCGCTTCTCCTCAACGCCATCCTGCCAAGTTCTTCTTCTCATCGTCGATCAGTGCTGTGGCCAATTGGCCTGGACCGAACTTGATACCTGAAGCTGTGACGGACGATCCGTCGGTCGCTCAGGACATGGGGTAGTGAGTTCCCTTCTCACTGTCCGGAGTATCCTTGCTGATCCGTCTCCTCCCTGTCTTTGTGTATTCCTTTTGCGCTTTGCGTTGAAAGTGCACAATCGAAATGGGTGACAGAGAAACTGTGTCAGATCGCTGCACACACGACTCCTATGCACACAGCCGTCCTGCGTACGTCCTCCTTCTTTCCTCATCTTAGAGCTGCGAGTGCTCACCCTCCCAATCAAACAGGAATTGGACAAATGGTCGGCGATACCACCAATGGCATATGGAACGAATCCGAGGGTATCTCTCTCATTTTCAAAGTGAGTCGGTCCTCCACCCGACTAACGTACGCAACCCTCGCCGATGTGCTGAACCACACACTCCACAGTGCGCAGACACAATCGGTATTCTCCCCGAACTGAACGAAAACGTCAGCTGGCTTCCAGTCGACTACGCCGCCAAAACCATCGTTGAACTCGTTTTTCTCCCGCCTTCGCCGACTCCCTCGTCACGTACATGCCCTGTCTACCATGTTCTCCATCCAACCCGTGTCCCCTGGTCGGCCATCCTCACCGCGCTTCACACCGCCTCTCTCCACTTCCGTTCTCTCCCCCGTCATGAATGGCTCAAAGCCCTTCGAGCGAGCGATCCTAATGAAGAACGTAACCCTTCCAGAAAACTTCTCGCGTTTTATGAAGGGAAATATGGACGAGACGAAGAGACGAAGAGGATGGGTTTCGAGACCAGTAAGACGGTGGGCGTGAGTAGGTGGTTGAGAGAGGCTCCGGTGCCTGGGGAGGTGTTGGTTGGGAAGTGGGTGGAGGCATGGAGGGTGAGTGGGTTTTTGCCGAGAGGGTGAGGAATTTTGGAGGAGCATAGAAAGGGGTAGGGGATCGATCTAGGGAACGTTTGCTAAGTCTGAAGACCTAAACTTCAGTTTGTAGTTTGATTCGGTCGTGTAAGGCAGAGTAGTATGTATGGAGCGAATCGATATGAATGCATTATACTAGTTTGTATTCTACCCTTTGAATGCAATAGCGTTCAGACACATTCCTCGGCGACATGCGTTCCGCGCGGTGTCATACAATTGAGCTGCCTTCCCATGACAAAGTTCATTGCGTGTATCGTGACGAACATGATCACCTCGCATGCATCATATCAACAGCGTCAACCCATATCCTACGAGTCCCACCACTACAAACAAATCAAGATGAGCATGCACGCGCCAACGCGGAGGAAGCGAGAACACATAGAAATCTCACTCACAATATCCGGTCGCCTTCTCCGCCGGCGTGTGGAAATACACGCTCGTCGTTCCCAACGCGAACAACCAAATGCCAATCAGCCCCACTGTCGCCCATACAGCCCACGTATGCATCTTTGGCCATACCTTGACACGTAACGACGGTGAAAGCTGATCAGCGAGGAAAATAATGGACATCGTGAGGAGGAAGACGTGGCCAGAAATATCATGACCTCTTCGGAGTCGAGGTATCGTGCTCCATGGTGCGTCGGGGAGAATGAGCGGGGAAGCGAAGAGGAAAGGGTGGGAAAGCGGTGAGATGGGTGATCTGGTATGGCAGTATTCGTGAGGGACGGTCAAGGTGGCACCGGAAGGGAGTGTGAGTGTACATTCGCCTCCGGAGAGGACGATGAACCGTTCCATGAGAGCAGGTCCGAAGAACCAACTCGTGAATACAAGCCAAGCGATGCACTCCACTACCCATACGAATACTCGTCGGAGCGTTTGTATTTGTCTCGGACTAGTCAACCATAAGAAGAGAAAGGCAAAGGAAGTCCATCCCCATGCGCGTTTGATGAACCAGACGTTGAGGAGGTTGGATTTGCTCGCAAAGTAATCTGTCTTGTGAAGGTGGTGGACAGCGAGCTGCGGGTTGGAAGTATCGAGGTATGTCTGGTTCTTGACGGAATAGACGGTTCCGAGGAAGAGAACGAGCGTGAGGGTGATGAACGCTGCTTGTCGGGTATTGATATTGACTGGCATGACAGGACTAGGAACTGGATATAGTGGTGATAGCAATGAATCAAGGCCATGGTGCCGATTCACGTCAGTGCATATCCCTCTCACGTGACCCAACTAAACACGTCCAACAACAATCCATTATCCTGTCTAGCACAGCTCCTTTCGCCACAAATGACTGCTGTATATAACGAGGGAACAATACCCATACATCCCTCCGTCTATACTTGCAAGCACACCTCGCCCCCCATGAACTTGAGCAAGATCTTGAACGAAAGCGCGACCATTCCGTCACTGGAACGCGTCCTTGTTGAGGTTCCCCCCTGGTATACACATCCTCCGTCCAAACATTCCTTCGCAGTCATCCTCCACGACTGGGATGACACTGCACCCACCGGTTCGTCATACCATCGAAGTACATCCTCAAGCAGCATTGACTGCCATGCGCCATCGAGCGCGGGGAACCCCCCGCCAGAAGAGTCCAAACTTACACTCACTGACAGCGAGGGCGAAAACTGTATCCTACGCGAGAACAAACCGGCAAAATCGAGGCTAGACATCAGCAAGAATGGCGCCCGAAACAACCCACCTAAGTCTACAAAACGCTGCTCAACAGTCCAGTTTTGTAGGAAAACGTCTGAGCGGCGACCAAGTGAGGACGTTTGACATTGTGGATTCGCGAACATCAAAGTTTAAGACAGCTTTGACTCACAGAGCGGGAGCTTGTTGAGACTTCAGACCAAGATTCCGCGGGACGACCGAAAATCACGAAGAAAAGACACCAGAGGAGACAGCATCCCTATGACATCAACTCACCGAGGAGGTCTGCCCGCCTCCAAGAGAAAAGGGAGCGAAAAAGTTGAGAGAAGATTCTCCCTTTCAATGGGCAAACACGTCTCTCCCGATGGGAGATGCCATAGCAGCCAGCAGACAGTAACCCGGACACAGTCTGGTGTAGTCACCACTTCTCGGCGACCGGTATTCGGTTCTTTCAGGACACTTTCCCCTGCATAATCTAAAGGGCCATGAGATCAACTGGAGAGGTACGATGGTCGCGTTGATTTGCGTAACATCCAAAGACATACTTGCCGTCGAATGTATCGGTAGCAGCCCCGGCGATGACACAAATAGCACCCCTGTTAATTTGGAATGGTTTAAGGTCTGAAAGAATAACGACAGTGTGCTTGACGAAAAAAGAGTGATGTTTGTGGGTTCCAATATAATGTCCGCTATCAAACAACGAAAATCCATCGACTTCTACTTCTCCACATCGTCCTTGTTAACAGGGGTGTAGCTGCCGAACCTTGCCTTACGAATTAGGCGGCGCAACTGCCCTCCGCAGCACACATACAGTGCACAAGACATAGTCACGAAAACGAGAACGACGCCAGCGTACCTGAAGATGAACGAGGTAGAGCTCTCACTGTCCTCACCGTTCTCGTCGTCCACGGGTGAAGGAACAACCACGGAGGAAGTGGTCGATTCAGCAACCGATGACACCGCAGCGGGGGAAGAAACTTCAGCAATCACAGGCTCTTCCTCGAAATCCTGTTGAACAAAGGACAGATAATTTTATTATTGCTCCGGAAAACATTGACAGCTGAACTATAGTTCAGCGTGGAGGGGTACCTGATTGCCACTCTCGTCCGTAACAAGTTCAACAGGCAGCTCTCCAGAGTCATAAATAATAACATCCTCTACGGGACGGTCGTTACGTCCCTTTGGAACATCCTCGGTATGACACGATGAGTATAATCAATAGAAACATGGTACTGCAAGAAACACACCGATAGCATAGATGATATCCATTCCTTCCAGAACCTTGCCAAAGACAACCTACGACCATAACATTGAACGCTCACGCCCCCTGCTGGGAAAGTAGCAAAAAACTCACGTGTTTACCATCCAGCCAGCTGGTAACGACCGTGCAAATGAACTGATGAACGATTAAATGTAGGGTTCACTAAAATATAATAACCCTTACAAATTGCGAGCCTGAAAACATCGAGAGCACCGTCAGCCATTGATGCAAAATAATCTTGTACAAACATACCATTGGTGTCCTTGCCAGCGTTAGCCATAGAGAGCGTGCCAGGACCGGTGTGCTTGAGCTTGCTGATGGAGAATAAAAAACTGAGTACGTCATGCAAGCACAACGTCGCTCACAAGTTCTCGTCCTTAAACCTATCACCGTAGATAGACTATACAGGATGTCAGAATCTAACACAGTGAAACGCCATCAAACGAACAAACCTTGCCACCGGTACCATCGCCGCGAGCTAAAATGAACAGAAGACACTTAAACTCAAGCGCTCTTCACAGTGGAGAAACTGGACGCACTGAAGTCACCACCTTGAATCCTAGAAGGATAGTCTTGTCGAAGGTCATAAGAAGACGCGGAGGGCAGGACTTACATGAAGTTCTTGATAACGCGGTGGAACTTGGATCCTTTGTAGCCGAAACCGAGGTCCTCACCATTCTTGTTCTTGCCGGTTGCTAAAGCACGGAAGTTCTCAACAGTTTTAGGAACAGTCTGTCAAACGACGTTATTCAATCCTTCTCAGCTCACAATCCGAAAGAGGAATACGCACGCCACCATAAAGACCCATTACGACTTGATTAGAGCAATGTTTAGCCCCGGGTTACCCTCACAACAATGCGAGTAAACACTGAACTCGGCCCATTTCCTTGTCGCCGTGCTTAATGTCGAAATAGACCTTGTGGGTGATCTTTGGTCCCTTCGCTGCATCTGCGGACTGCGCACAGAAAAATGCAGCGATAGATATTATGATGAAAGCCAGAGAAATACGACCGAACATGGCGGCAAGTGAAGACGAGTTATTCAAGTGAGAAAGTAAAGACGTGGCGAAAATGTACTCTCAACATATGTGCGAACAAACTGCCTTTTCAGTGTCATTAGGGTAGAAGTAAATACTGGACTCTTTGTACGACATATTAACAAGGTCGAGATGGATGATGGGCTCGTCTTGAACATATCTAAGGACGACAGACTATCGAAACGTAAAACTACCAAGAAAGCTGGACGATGGACGGATAGGCTAAAGACTAAACGAGCACAAAAGCGCAAGGCAAAGACATCTGCACCTCGAATAGCTGACGAACGAGCTCCTGATGATGACTCCGATGTTGGTCAAGTCGAGTCTCCTCGACCAGCGAAGCGAGCACGGCGGGACAAACCCTCAGATCAAGGTGTTCTGCCCTCAAATTCAACCGACCGGTCTAATGGCCCATCCAAACATCCAACTCAAATCATATCATCCCTCTTCTCATATAACCCCAAAATTGATGCCCCAGTCCAAAAGTCTGCTACAAAGACACCCTCCAAGCCCAGTAACGCTCCACTCGCATCTTCCTCTGGCTTTTCAGAACTTGGCCTCCATCCATTGTTAGTCGCCCATCTAGAATCAAAGATGGGAGTTACGAAACCGACGTCCATTCAACGAGCTACTCTTCCCGTGTTTACCCTCCCTCCCTCGGAAGACGTGAGCGAACGAGACGTATTCATACAGTCCCAAACAGGATCGGGAAAGACACTATCGTTCCTCCTTCCCATCATCCACGACCTCCTCCCCTTGAGTACTCACTCCTACATCGATCGTTCCATCGGAACACTCGCCGTCATCGTCGCACCAACTCGTGAACTCGCCAAACAAATCTCAGACGTGTTGGAATCCCTCCTCACACTGAAACTCAGACCAGATGACGAACCTGAGGACGCTGATTCGACTCGGTACACACGTTGGATTGTCTCAGGTTTGCTAGCTGGTGGGGCTACTCGAGCGCACGAAAAAGCACGCTTGAGGAAAGGTATTCCGATCCTCGTATCGACACCCGGACGACTGCTTGATCACTTGCAGAATACATCGTCATTTAATGTTGGGAAATGCAGGTGGTTGATACTCGACGAAGCCGATCGACTTATGGAACTTGGCTTCGAAGAGACCATCAAGGGAATCATACAGGGCCTTGATGGTCGTCGAAAACTGGCCATTCAGGCCGTGAAAGAGGAGAAAAGCTCGGAAGTTGGAGGCTGGGATTGGGACCGCACCCGACGGACGATCCTCTGTTCGGCAACTATACGAGAAGATGTTCAAAAATTGGCAGGGACAACTCTGGTGAACCCTATCATGATAAAAGCCTTCGACACCGAGAAGGAGCAGCTCTCTGATCCATCACATAAACTGAATGCTTCTGCACCAGCTGCATCATCGGAAATTTTCACACCGCCCTCACAACTCTCTCAAAAATATGTGATCGTACCTTTAAAGCTGCGCCTTGTCGCTCTCGTTGCGCTCCTACGATCCATCGTCGCTCAAAATCAATCCAAGAAAGGCTCAAAGATTATTGTTTTCTTGAGTTGTACCGATTCCGTCGATTTTCACTGGCACCTGCTCGGTGGATCGAAGATGGAAGGCTCTAGCGATAACGATAACAATGAAACGTCAAATGCCGAAGACGACGATCAGGAAGGCGATGAGGATCTCCAGAATGGCAGAAGAGTATCAGTCACGTCTCCCCTACTTCCCGATACACTCATCTTTCGGCTTCACGGATCTCTTCCCACCCCAGTCCGACTAGCATCCCTCCGGGGCTTCTCATCCACGGGGTCCAGTAAGACCAAACAACTTGCTGCATCCACGTCTATCCTTCTTTGTACCTCTGTCGCTTCTCGTGGCCTCGATTTGCCTCTCGTTCGCGCAGTCATCCAATATGACCTTCCCACTGAAGGCGGAGCAACTGAATACGTACATCGAGTTGGACGGACTGCGCGTGCTGGCAAGGGAGGTGAGGCGTGGAGTATAGTCGCTCCGAGCGAATCGGAGTGGGTGAAGTGGGTAGAAGGGAAAATGACAGGTGATTTGGCGGACAACTCCGATCCAAATGCAAATGTCACACTCTCGGGAATTAGTGTGGAGAGTGTGTTGGCGAAGGGCTTCGGAGGTAGAGGGTCAGAGTACGAGGCTCGTGCGACAGATGTTCAGCTGTCGTTTGAACGGTGGGTATTACGAAGTAACGACGTAAGTGATTTTGACCCAGCAATCTGTCCTCTTTCCTGCGTATACATCATGTCTGACGCATGACATAGCATGCGGAACTCGCACGGAAAGCTTTCCTTTCTCATATGAGGGCTTATTCCACGCATCCGACGGACGAGAAACATATGTTCCACGTCCGTCATCTGCACATTGGACATCTCGCCAAATCGTTCGCTCTTCGTGAAGCACCAAAAGCCATTACCAACACAGGCAAGCAAGACAAACCTCAGAACTCCAAGTTTGGGTCCTCCAAATCCAAATCCAAACAGTCGCCACATATGCCAGGATCATCAAGGGGTCAAAAGGGAAAACTCAAATCTCACGCTGGCGAGCAGGATGTGTTGGAACGTGAACGTACAGGTGATGCAGAGAGACGAATGACAGAGGTTGTTCGTGCGCAGGGTCGAATGACGAAGAAGGGAGGGAAGATGATGAGTAGTGGCACGGATGAATTTCAGGTCGCGTCGGGTGCGGCTTTGGAGAAGCTCGTGCAGGGTCACCGAATATAGAGATTGCTGTCGTTGGGTTGGGATGACGATTGAGCGAAGATGAATCGTTTTCTCGGCAGTCGTCTGAGCCAGTGTGGGCAGAATGTGAGTGTTATTTTCAATGTTTTGGAGACTGAGAGATTTCTACGATTCGGTCTGTCAAAGATCTCTCCTTTCGCACTTGATTTCTGGAGTAGAACTTGGAGAGCAGCCGCATATCTCATATTCCTTCTCGCAACCGAGTGCCTTGGTGACAGTTGGAAGATGAGGCAATCCTGGATTGACACATCTCAACTGTACAGAGTCAGTTCGATGGATGAACCCCTGGTGAGTTCAAAGCCGACGGACCTCGAGACATTCTTCCATCATGTTTGATTCGCTGAGTCTGAAACCGATCAAAATCTACTGCCAGGGCACAGTGGTATCCTTACTTTTCCCACAAATTCAACTTCAGTCTACCAGTGGCTGTCAGTGGACTTGTTGAAGGACCGATTCTCGGACTTCCACGCCTCCTTGGCCCTGCAAAGCCCTACAGTCGGACTAGCTATAGGGCTAACCGAACTGTACCAGACTCGACAAATCTATTTATGTCCGTACCCCGCGAACACTCTGCGTTCCCTCGCCATGCTGTCAATATTACCCCGTTCGTGGCGGTACCCACTGATAATCCATGAAGTTGAGTATCGATTCTATGTACAACAGAGTCCTCGATCCAATGAACTCCAACCAGTGATCGGTTTCATGACTGGGGGAGCTCTGCAAGAAAGTTTGAGAGAATATGTACCGTTTAACATTCGCGATATAACCTTACAGCACCGAACGATCTACTCCGTATGGCATCATTTCAATATTCTCATGATCAAGGTTTCAACGCAGTCTGACTAGTCTCTCAAAAAAAGCCCAACCCGATTGGCTCGCAAAGCTAAGAACCAAGGCACCCTAGTTCAACTGTGATGTAAGTACATACGCGCACTGTAAAAAGCACGCCCTAACAGGCACCTCACTCGTCTTCATCACTCGAGATCACTCCTCCGACCGCTTCATGTCTTTTCCCCCAGTAATATGTATGTCTACCTTGATGATGACATGTCCCCAGCTAATTGCATTCGCTGTGATAGTTGTTCTCACCAGCTTCGAAGGCCTTGCGCTGTTGCTTACACTGTTCCGCCTGACTTTTCGTATCAGAATTGGTCGGTTTTGGTGGGAAGATGCTTGGGCCCTTGTGAGTGTCTCTTCAATTGCGGGAGGGTAACACCCCTTGCACAGTGTGCCAAACGTATGCTAACCGTCGTTGTAGGTCGCGTTCGTATGTGGGCTTATCACTATCATAACACTGTATATTCCTGAGAACGTGGATAGTGAGTACGGGTTTGCACGGGTTTTCCATCCTATGAACAATCAAACTCACGTCCCACTTTGCAGATGAAACCATCTTAGCCGCGTCCGCATGGCTATACATGTACACCTGGCCTGGGGTAATCTGGTGAGAATGTTGGGGAAACTGGTGTACATATCACCTGGCCTATGCGTGCTCTATTCCGTCTTTGGTGTTGAACTCTGTAGGTCGGTGCGCATGAGCCTACTGACGTCGATCGCGCGTGTCGTTCATCCAGGAAGACTTCGTATGCTTATTCTGGTCTCCGGGTGGTTGTTTGTCGTAATGTACCTTGGTCTCGCTGCACAAAAGACTTACCTGTGCATGTCGCTCTACAAGAATTTCCGCGAGAGAGGCGACCTGGCAGCACCAGCGTGTCTACCGAATCACACAACGGCGATATGCGAAGTTACAGGTATGTATCCGTTATCGACCATCCCCGATGCTCTTTATCTTTCCCCTCGACAGCCGACGTAGTGTCTGACGCTATCACGGTTGTGCTTCCCTTACGAGTCCTGTGGACTACACGTTTGCAGACGAGACAACGCAGGATGATTATGGCGATATTTTCGTCGAGTGCTGCTGTCACAGTGATCTGTATTCTCCATTCAGTTGCAGAGATTGCAGCCAGCACCTCGCCGTATCAAGCCATCGCTACGCTGGTAGAGGTGAGGATGCCATCCTTGACTTACCTGCCATAGAATCTCATCCCGACTTGAATAAGATTGCTGTCTCGTTAATCGTATGCAATCTCCTTGTGATCGTCACTCTTATCTATAGGAGAGTGATAAAAGAGCCAACATGTATCCATGAAAACCCCTCGATTACGACGGTCATTGATGGGGACGATGGTGACGATGACTTTACCCGTCCCGTTCCCTCAGCGCGCTCAGGCTCCGAATCGGGTTTCTGGACGCGCGTCCTCACGACTATAGAACTAACATTCAGTTCTGGTAGTTTGTCGGAGTCAATAGTATCTGGCAGCAGTATCAAGTCGGAGTGACCCGTGAAACATGTCTGTAAACACGATACCTTAATACACGGTTGCATTGTTGGTGGTGGAGGACACTGACTGGTGTTCACATCAATTTTGTGTAGTATTAAATGCCTGTTTCTGGGTATCCATGTGGAAAACTTGAATGGATTCATATCGCCAAATGACGGGAACCATCAGTGAAGGTGACGACGTCTCGGCACCGACTAGTCGCTGTCCTGTATCTTTCAGAAATGACAAGAGCTCGGAATAGTACCAGCAAGACATGATCGACCTGGCATACTTGTTCAAGCTTCATCGAGCACCGGTTGCGGTGAGACTGTGAGGGAGACTGATGAGCTTGTGATGTTTAGCGAGGTTTAGCCTGAGCCTGAGATTACCACGATTAGAAGTCGATCACCGCCGCTTAGCCCTTTGGAACAACCGCCTTAGTTGAGTCACCGACACGAGGATAACCTCCATGAACTACGTCGAGCCCCCGAACAGTAACTTGGTGAGTCTCTGAGTAACTTTCGCTGAAACTCTACGAATAAGTTGATTCGTGGTTAGATCTGTTGTATCTGCCAGTACGTGCATGACGCCGAGTGGTGTCAACCCTGACCTGACACACATTCTCCAGCGCTCCATTCACGAATCCGACGACCACAAGGACATGCATGCACACATTCTGTCATGACTGTGTTGTCGAAGCAGTCAGACATTCACCCCATTGCCCAATTGATCGCTCTCCACTTACAATGGAGGATCTCTCTCCAGCGAATCCCATTGTGAAACATCTCGTGGACGAACTCATTGTCGAATGTACTCTGCGTACCGCTGGTTGTCCCCACACGTGCCAACGGCAACTATTAGAATCGCACATCAAAGAATCTTGCCAATATGTCACAGTTCCATGCTCTGAAGAGGGCTGTGGTCAGCTGGTCCTGAGAAAGGATCGCGGGAAACATGTAGACGTATGTGTGCACCGTACGACCCAGTGTGATGGATGTGGTGCCTCTGTTAGATATACTGACCTTGGCGTTCATCATTTGGAATGTTCTTCGAAGATAGCGACCTGCTCTTCGTGTTGTTCTGAATTTCTGCGTTCTGAGTTACTAGATCATGAGGCGACGTGTTCTGAGGTCAGAGTGCCCTGTACACATGTCGACAATGGCTGCTCCTGGATCGGTACCCGTCGCGATTTATCGACGCTCCACCTCCCTTCGTGTCCATATGAATCAATCAAGGGCTTCTTTGCTGTAAACGGGGCCCGTGTTTCTGCCCTCTCCGCGGAGAATACTGCTCTTAAACAAAAGGTCCAAGCGCTCGAGGGCATCGTGCAACTCATTCAACAAGAGATGCGGTCATTCAAGACCATTCTAGGTCCCTGGTATCGGTCCGAGGCCCAGAGAGCAAGCCGTCAAGACAATCGCCTCGGTCACGTTGTAAACGATAGTAATCTCCAAGGTTTTGCCGGGCCGTCGACTTCTAGGACTGTTGCCCACCGTGTACAGGCATCTACCATCCCTGATCCATTCGACATCATCGACACTGAACACGATGCTGTAGCTTCGTTTTTCTCTCCTGATGTCGTGTACGAGCCGCAAAACCACAACCACACGCAAACCCACCGCGTATCAGGAAGCCTGCTTGACACGCATTCGTACCCTGGACATCCCGCGTTACCTATCACACCCGTTGCTCCTTTGAACCTGACCACATCCCTCGAGGGATCTCTCGTTGGTCTTCGAGACTCCATAACCACTGTGGCTGCGTCCGTCGACTCTCTCGCGCGCCGCAACGAAATCGCACTCACAAACGAGAACATGCGTATCAATGAGGAACTTGGTTCACTAAAATACGCCGTTCATGGAATTCGTCTTCAGCTGCGTCCCTCTACTCAGGGAACCTATTGAGTAACATCAATGTATTTTTTCGAGTCCATGATCACGCTTTCTATTTTCTTTGAGTCTTTGTTGATTTTTCACTCGCTTACCAATCTTTTGGTACACAGCTACACCGTCTCATGATGGATCGAAATGCCCAGGTAACCGGACGCATGGGTGAACCCGCCTCGTCGTCCCCACCGGTGCCCATACCTGCGCCAGTCCCTCCCCAGCCAGCTTTCCATCCTCCCATGATGACTCCGCCGTTCCCTCCACCTCCCGGAACGAAGCTATAATAAACTCCACTTTTCGAACGTTACGCGGCTTTCGCCACTGGCGCCTCGCCTCGCCACATTTTCACGTACATAATTCAACGACAATTGATCGGTTGGAACGCGGGCGAGAGACATACCCACCCCACCCACTGCGTCGGGGCGGGGGAATGGGTACGCAACACAAGACTCGGTCCTAAACATCCAGTCACGGTCTCAGCCGTCGACTTGCAGTCCATCCTTAACCAAATACATACGTTCCGTTCACATGTCGAAAAGAAAATGGATATCAATCAAGTCGCCGTATGTTTATCGCGCGCGTAACGTACTTACTTAGTCCCTGATATGATAGATCGGCTCAGATTTCCCAATGTTTTGGGATCTGAATTCAAATTTTGTTCATGGAGTGACTGGCTCGGACGCAACTTGGTTCCACATCGATGTGGATGTGAACGTCGGACTACCCGCGTTCGTTGTTGACGTGTTTCGCGCACGAGTTGATCTTCTAATGGTTAATATTTGTGGTGGTAACCACCTGGCGTGGTCCGAGTCGGCGTCCTGTTCACTCCATCAAATCAGAGGCCGCCATGGACCGAGGAATGTAAAGTGGTACGGTGAACGACGGTCCCGAGAACCCACGGCAACTTCGCTTTCTGCACCTGACGATGAGTCCAAGCCAATAGCAGGGCGTGTCCTCGGCGAGTTCGTCTCTAGGGCGCATTCTGATTCAATTACCTCGGCTCCTACCATTGAATGGATCTCGAGCTTGATGACATTGATCTCATTCGCTTACTCTCACCAGCGATTAGCGAACATGGTAGGGTCTGTTTCACACCGTCAGTCAGTCTGGTCATTCCACCACCCAACTTCAAGGACTCCGAGTCTCAGCGTCGTTCGCCCATCCGTCTCAGACTTGACGCGACGTCACTCGTGTTCATATCTATAATTCCAGTTTTGATCCATACCACATATCCATATCTTTTGGGATATGTATATCATTACCAGCGATACGATCACCTGGACCCCCCTGGCGGGACCGCGCCATTTCAACAAATACAATTAGGACTATATCAGATCTCACTCAACCAGGCCTCAAAATTATCTGCCTTTTTTTGGCCCCAATATTGTCTGTGAACGGTCATGCACGCATCATGCATCATGCTCGGTCCCGGTTCTCTCATTGACAGCTGTATGCTGTGTGCCGAGCGCTGAGCGCTGATCGCTGGCGAACGACTCGGTCGCAATGGTAACCAGTCTAAGCAGCGACTCGGATTTCGATTTCGATTTCCTCCAAGTCTCGAAACGCGTGATCGTCCACACCGGTCATACGACCGATCAAGGGCACACCACCGTCTGACCGCCGTGACGGGCCCCACGATATCGATTGTTGAATTGACAAAACGAACGATCCAACCTTGCCAATGGCTAATTTCAACTTCTCATGAACATTTGATCACGATCATGAGGGACCGTTTTTCCTGCCTCACGTTGACACGATCGATTCAGAAAACAAAAGGGCTTTCAAAGAAAGGAGAAGTGGAAAGAAAATTGAAATATCAGGTGGCATTTACGGTAGGTACATATTATGACAATGGATTAATATTTCGAGAATAGGATCAAAGTAAGAAGGGTTCAGGAAAGAAGGAAATAAAAAGAAAAGAGCGAGAGAGTGCCGCGTTGTGTGCGGAGAGGCATGAACGAAACAAAAATGTAGGGTATACTGGGTCATTGCGCAGGCGTGAAAGAGTGATGGGAGAAATGAGAGTGGAGGGGCCCGAAAGCGGGGAAATATGATGACGGATAAACAGTGCGGGACGTATAGCTGAAGGAGCGTGAGGATCGAGGGATTCATGGCACAGAATAGTGAGCCTCGAGACGTATAGAGCTTGAGACAGCAAGCAGGTGAATAGCAGGGGGGCACGAGGTAGTAAAATGAGCGACGAAGAATAGAAACGCAGGCACCTTCCAACGATAATGGGATGGTGTCAAAACAATTTAAACACGATGAAGAAACAGAATAGTACAGTGCAGAAGATGACGCAGAAAGATGGGTTATTGGCCAAGATGTCAAGAAAAACAGAAGCAAAGAGATAGCGCGATCACGACGGAAACCGGAGATGAGGTATACGCCGAAAAACCCATCAAACAATTAGCCAGGAATCGAATGATAAATAAGACCCGAGCAGACCCTGCTCCAAAGCACAGGGTCCTTCCGTCCTGTATCCGATAAGCTGGCTCAATTGAAAGACCCGTACGGTTCTTGAGCGTGGCCGGCTGCGTAGGTATAGTCGTTGGAAGGGGGCGCGTACGTCGATATACCCATGGCGTTCGGTCCTCCTTGGAAAGTACTTTCGGGCGGGTACTGACCCTCCTCAGATCGACCTTGCGGGTATGCGGAGTTTGATTGCGCAGCTCCCGATCCAGGGACGAAAGGAGGCTCATTCAGATGTGGGAAGTTAGAACCTTGCGACATAAAATTGGTACTGCGTGGGTAGTGCTGCTGCCGATGCTGCACTGTCGTCTGAACTGGAGACGGCCCTGGGTCAGAGGGGGGCGTTGGATAAGGACCTTGGACGTCAACATGATTTGCAACGTAAATGTGGTGTAGAGGTTCCTGGACCTGCACACTTCCGCGGCGAGCTTGCGCGATCTCGTTTTCTGGAACCTGCGAGAGAGGACTATATTCGTAAACGGTTTCACTCCGTAACCCAGACGTATGATTATCTTTGACGTGGCGCACGTGAGGACCTGGTCCAGGTGAAGCCGTGGAGGCAGGAGAGATATAGCCCCCGATGCCTTCGGATGGATGGTCTTGTCGTACTAGCTTATCTCGGTATGCAAGGGCGGCAGCCGCACTTAGGTGTGCCTCATTGAGAGAACCCTGACTGGAACGATTGGTCACGTTCAGCCCAGAAAGGCGCATCTCAAGAT
The DNA here is from genome assembly GCA_038094055.1 of Chalciporus sphaerocephalus. Taxonomy (NCBI): domain Eukaryota; kingdom Fungi; phylum Basidiomycota; class Agaricomycetes; order Boletales; family Boletaceae; genus Chalciporus; species Chalciporus sphaerocephalus. Next base: position 62,700 of record JBBPTH010000027.1, on the reverse strand, counting down.
AGCTCCCAGACGCACTACGGCCGTTTGTACGTCAGCAATAACGCGAAGTGGAACCAGTGTAAAACTAACCAAGATCCTCGCCGCGTGTTTGCATCATACGCAATTTGATCAACACTGCTGCTGACGTCGGAATATATCGCACTTGAGTCGCTGCCTGTTATGCTAGCGACCGAGTTGAATCGTGATAAGCCGCTGAAACTCGTGGAATCCTCCGTATCTTGATCCGTCTCACGCGCCCTAGGGAACGACCACCGATGCAACTGGGCCATCTCAGGCGATTGGAAAGGGACCGAGGGAGATTCGACATCCCCAGGGATGGGAGACGCGTTGGAAGGTGACACAGACGAGGGATCGCCGAATTGGAAGTCCGGAGTGGGAAGAGGGCCAGGGATGGGAGAGGAAAGTGTGCGAGATGTGAGAGCAAAGAGGCGATTATCTGAAAACCTGCGTGTAGCTGTAGGAGGTGCTTGTAGAGGGCCACCTTCTGGGACAGGAGGGAACGGCGTTCGGGCGGGGGAAAAGACATGCGGTTCTGACGCCCGATGAGCAAGGGCTGGTCGGGCGTGTGCATACGCGTGACTATTGGTCCGAATTGGACCCACACCAGATACCATACCGGGGGGTGTACGCGCCATATTGGCCTGAGTCGCACCGGCAGGTGAAAGGGGCGACTTGGGCAGATAGAGAGCCTCATTCTTCTCCTTGGCAATCCGAGCCCACGGATGATGCATTAGCCGGTAGAGACTGAGACTGCCATCCATGGATTTACGTCGGTCGGGGTGGCACGGGGGTGGTTGTGTCGTATTTGGTCCCATGAGCGGCTGTGAGGGCATGACGGTTGGCAGGGAACCGCGTCGCATGCCGTATAACGAGTCAAGATCTTGCCCGTTTAGATCGCCAACTGGCAGTCGGATGTGAGGTGGGATATCAACGGGGGTACCTGACGAAGTTGGCCACAGGGAATCGGGTGGAAGCGAAGGGGAGCATGAAATCTTGAGCACAGTGTCGGGGGAAGACTGTTCAACAGGTGGCTCTGACGAAATACAATCTTCTGCATGACGTGTCGCCTTCTCCGTAGGTGTAGATGAGTTCGAAGAATCGATTGGAGAGGTGTCCCGAGGTGGTGACTTTTTGATTGACGCGGTGGCACCTTTGTCTTGGTCTCCACCCGTAGAGACGCGTTTCCGAAGGGCTTTGTCCTTGGCACGTCTGAGGGAGAGTCAGTGTGACAGGGGAGAGAACGTGAGCGAAAATACCTGTTCTGAAACCAAACCTGCAGGAGAAAAGCGTGACAGGAGAGGTCAGTACGCGTTGTGGCATAGAGGAGGACGAAAAAATCGCACCTGTACGGCGCGTGGAGACATCTCTAGGTCGGCAGCGAGCTTTTTGCGTAGAACGGCATTTGGTTTAGTGTCTTTGCGGAAAACATCTTCGAGGACTTTGAGTTGATGTCTTGACGTTCTCTTGCGGTGTTTTACTTCGTTTGGGATGTATGGAAAGAAAGTCCTGAAATCGACAGACGTGGGGTCGACTCCGGGGGGCATCAATGAAGGAATGCAAGTACTGGGATACCTTTGCTGTGGAGAAATACTTGGGTCCATCTGCTGGTGATGGACGGGGACGAGCAAGTGGCGGTTGTCTGCGTTGAGGTCGTTTTGATCTTGGGCGGTGGAGGAGGAAGAGGAAGTATGGACAGGGTATAAGGAGTGGGGGAGGAGGGAGTCGGTGTGAGATGGAAAGGAGGGTGGGGTGAGCGGCTTGGCGGACATCCCAGGGCTTGTCCCAGGGTCCATAATATAGTACAAGTTTACGACGTCCCTAGGTTAATTCGACAACCAATGACAACCGACCTAGTCCATTCACACACGACGTCCAACGTGAACCTTGAGCTTCACGCGACACGAAAGAGAGTTGGCCGTGGGTGAGTTGGACGGGACAAAGACGCGAACCAGTGGCAGGATCTGCCCGTCTGCCAAGGAAAAATGAATTTGACAGCAAACTTTGTGTAAAACGCCCACAGTGGCAGTGAGCGCAAAAAAAAAATGTTTGAACCCGACAGCGATGGGTCGTTACCAGGACAGCGACGAGGTCGACAGTCGGACAGGGTCCGATGAGAATGAGCAGCTATTCGAGCACGCAGGAGGGATCCGTATCTCGCCCTCTTCCTGGGCAGCATCTGACTTATATTTTAGATCGAGGTCCACCGAGTCTTTTTTCGTCGCGAAGACCCGTAGATGAATCCGAGATGAATTCGCATGGAGTACCCAATTCGTGTCCAACTCTGAGCTGATCAGCACCCTTCCCTCGTTCTGAATCTCCGTCCGTGGATGATCACACACAGCATCCAGCGATCAACAGAACGACATCCATACTTTGCATCAATGAGCCCTCGTTCGCGCAGTTCTCGAAGCTGACCATCGCGACCAACATGTGCGGAATCGAACTCTTTCTTTCCTGTGGATCTCCTCACGATACCTTGCAAAAAAAATCTGATGGGGCCCTACACATGTCATACCCCACCATTCAATCCAACGTTACATCTTAGAGGTGCCCGATCATTCCAGGTTTACACCCTCCATCTCCCTCTGACCCAACACCGAGCCCCTCCGTCCTGGGTTTCCCCCTCCTCGGAATTACTCCAAGACCCTCTGGAGACCGACACGTGCAACTCGAAACTGAGCACCACCGCTACCCTTTCACTTCCGGATCGTTCCTTGCAGATTCCAGAGGAAAAAAATAAGGCTGGAGCCTCTCCCATTATGTATGCCATCTCCCTTATCATCCCACCCCTCCCATCAGCGCGCACGCTTCCGACGTCGACCCTTGGAGAATCGCCAGGTCCAGATTGGCGACTCGTGAACGGCAACACTATCTCAGGGGCAGTACGACTCGACTCGGCACCCATACATCCCCCTCGACCTTTTCTCGAGACTCGCCCTAAGAAACCATGTGAGCGCCAATAGGTGACCCACTCCAACTACCGCAACCCATCTTCCCAAAATTCCCTCCCAGATCCAGCATACCGCATGCGGCGATACCAACGACAAGCTTCTATCAACGCGCGCCCCGTCACCATGGCTATCCCCACCAACTAGTCACTCGGTACTCAGTGCTCGGCCACCACGCTTTTTCTCTCTTTTTCTTTCCTTTGCAATACAACAACATATCTCACAACTATCCCACTGATCTCATTCCCCCCTTTTCCCACCGCACAGAGCGATATTACACCGAACTACGATGCATACGATCCACGGAGTTCAACACCTCACTTCCTCGACCTATTCTTATTCCCGCGGCAACCGGCAAGTTCGATCCCTCGATGAATTTGCTCCCGGTGCCCCCCCCCTCCCCTTCAATCAAACAAACCCAACCGCTTCTTTTCGCGTCCGCGCATCCGCGATTTAGATCCGCAATTTCCATTTCTAATCTCTTTCGAAACAAGCCGTGAACCGACAGACGTATATACACGCCTTTTCTGTTACCAACCGTTTCATGTTCAAACGTTCATGTTCATTTTCCTCCACGTTTCATATCATGACACACACCTCTCGTTTCAAGATCCACATACGCACTGAAAACCAATTCTATTGTAGACCAAAAAAAAAGTAGCATATTGACGCATAAAACTCGAGGATTACGGACATGAGCAACTTCGTGTAATACTAATGACTATCGGTATGTATGGAGAACGCCGCATCTAGGCGTACTAGTAGGCATATGAAACACAAAAAAGAAACCCTTAGCGAGACTTAGTACCACAAAGGAAACAAAAAAAGAAAACGGAGAAAATGCAACGAAACAAGGTAAAACCGAGGCACTGGGACTAGAGACAGGCCTCGGAGAAATAGTCAATAGAAATGAGGAGTTTCATGTGCAGTACGTACTGTGCGGATACTTTACGATGAGAATGATCATGATCGGTTGAATGGTTATGAATGACGAGTCATAGATGCCGATGCAGGTTGAATGAGGACGGAAACGGTGCATGTTAAGTGCGATAACAATGGAGAGGGGGTGGCCAGCGGGTGAAAAAAGACGGGGAACGCAAGAGGAAATGTTAAGCAAAAAAAAAGAAAAACGTCCCTTGAATAATATGTTATAGTTGCGAACAATGTCCCAAGAACATACAATCGCAGAAAGAACAATCCGAGATGAATATTCTTTCCCGCAATATCCAAGATCGCAGAAATCTTCTTCCTTTTCGTATTTTGACGTGCCGGCGTAACGGGTCATCGTGTCATGGAGTGGTGCAAAGTAGCCAAGGTACAGGGGAAAGAAGAGGGTCCGTCATAGGCTGAGATCCATCGCCGCATCGTCGGCGTAGGCAGGCTGACGACCAAGAATTTCTTCCAGGAACGTATCTGAGACACTCGCCAAAGGAGACGCAGCGAACAATGAGGAACCAATTGCTTTGGCTTCGGCATACATTCGCTCCATAGCGAACCGAGCTCTTTGGACGATAGGATGAGAATGAACAATTTGAATATTGACTCGCTCGGCTGGATCCGTCTTCATCATGCTCTTGATCAACTCAAACAGTTCCGGACTGTCATTGAGGTCAATTTCACTGAAATCCTCCTGTCTCAAGCGGTGCCAACTATCACCCCTAGAAATTTGACAATGCAATAAATCAAGTTAGCTCACCCCGACAAGCGGGTGTCAAGTGACGACAAGTTACTTACTGATCAGGCACAATAATATTTGCTGCTGTTTCAAGCATAGTCATGCCGAGACTGAAGCACATGGATATGGTGAGATGAATGATGAAATACTGCGACTCAGGAAAACATACCTGAAGATATCGGCGGCTTTACTGTAGGACCCTTGAAGCACTTCGCGAGCCAGATACACTTTGTCGCCCTCGCGCTCAAATCCTCCAACAGCAACGCCCAAAGGACTTCCACCTCTCACTCTTGGCCACAATGACGCCATACCAAAGTCGCCAATCTTGAATCGTCCCTCCCGCGTCAGGAAAATGTTCGCTGGCTTGAGATCAAAATGGATAACACCCGACTCATGAATGAACCGAAGACCCTGAATCATCAAACACGGAATCAGTACAGAGCCCTGCACGCCAATCCATATCAGGACTGGTGGGCCACTCACGTTACTCAGATCCGCAAATATTTTCCAGACCTTGGCTTCATCCAGTCGGGGAAATGCTCTGCCGTACTCCCACAGGAAGCGCGCAAAGTTTCCCAGCTCGCAAAGTTCGGTTCGAATGAACAATGCCTCATCCTCTTCCCAACTGTCAATATACGCGAGGACATTCGGATGGTGACCACCTGCAGAGGCAGCAGCTTGGGAAAGGTGTTGCAAGATATCAACCTCTTCTCGGAGGCGTAATCGATGACGGGGACCTTCGAACGGCTTCGATCGTTTGACAGCCCATACACTATCCTGTGAGCCATTCTTCGCGCGGACTTTAAGGACTTTGCCGAATTCACCGCTGCCAATCTGATCAATCTCAACAAATTCTTTGTCGAAACGACTCAGTTGAGCGTTGGCCGTGGGTCCATCGCGTTGAAGAGGAGAAACTGCAGGTCGCTGTGCCGTCAAACCAGGAGCTTGCCGTCGTGCAAGGGTCGGAGAGTTCAACGTGATCACCGAACTATTGGAAGATGATCTTGAACCAGGCTTCTCCGAATGTACCTGTAGTTGGTTTGTAGATGCGCGTGACAGCATTGGCCAATCTGAAAAGCGGCGTTGTGAGTGCGTTATTCTCTGGTTGGAGGATCTGACCGATATGAGATTGAGGTTACCTTTATTGCGTCGTGTTGGCGTCGCGAGAGATGTCTCGCTACCACTCGAGAAGGCACCACTGCTGCTTCTCCGCATGAGCCAACGTGTACGCTCGACAGGACCAAGTGGTCCACTTGGCATAGGTGGCCGTCCGAGCCCAAGACCCTCATATTTGCTCGCCTCTTTGCGCGTACTCGGACTGTTCTCCTCGTCGTCATCCTCATCCGATCCTTGAAGGTCGATAGTCTTCTTCAATCCGAGCGGGGGAAACGCTGCAGGTAAACTCTTACGGGGCCCGGGTTTCATCTTACCAGCGGGCCCCGCGCCGAGATCCAACCCTCCAAAATTGAACCCAACTTTCGCAGCAACAGCACTCTGCCAGGGTCTGTTACCTCCAAGATATGCATTCTTCAGCTTCTTCACGGGCGTACCGGGAGGCTTCTTGGATTCTTCGGCAGATGGTTTGCCGCCTGCAGCGAGCGTCCGCAGGATGAATGCGTCTACATCCACAGTGTCATCGTTCGATCGATGGACGTGAATGCCGTCGTCGAGGCCATGCACGACTACTGCCGCTGGCCAGCCAGAATTAGTACACGGGAAAATGGGAGTAATCAAGTCATCCCCGATATCAGAATTAAACGAACTGACAGACGTCGACGTTCGTGGCATAGCCTGAAGCGAATCACCTGCGCTGTGTGAAATATCCTCGTCATCACTGAATACAACGCCTGAATCACGAGGCTTGTACTTCAATGGAAGCATGTCCTTGCCCTTCTTGGATCTCGGGGAAGGAGTGCCCTCGGTCAGGCTAAAAACGAAGGATGATTCAGGACCACAGGGTTCGAAGAACATGTCATCTTCTTCATTTGAAGCGTCGTGGCTCCCTTGAGGTAGTGATATCGGTGATGAGTCTGGTGATGAGATGTTGAGGGCGGAACGCCAAGGAAGTGGGACTATAGATTCACTGTCTGGACCCGCATAGCTATGTCGATTAGAGGATAGCAGAGGTTGAACTCGAAGCTTAGCCGATGTCACGGAAGCATTTGACGCGACCGTGTTTGTACGCGAGCGAGTCTTGCTCGTCGACTGAGGTATAGACGGACCAAAGAAGAGGGAAGCTGAACTACCACTCGCTAGCCGATTCATCGGCGCGCGAGGCGCAATATCGGATGTACGTGGGTGCGCAAACGGATTGAGACCACTGCCTCCATCTAGCCGTCTCCGAGGCACAGGTGAATCGCAGTCAGAAGCGGGAGCGTTATGGATGACAGACATTCGATTTCGATTTATGGAAGGGAAAGCGACAGGTTGGGGAGACATTGGATGTTTAGGTTTGGGACTTCGCGCAGCAGGCTTTACATTGGAATTGAATCAGTGCCACAAAGTTTCATTAACGATCGAATGCTTACCTTAGATGAAGCAGTGGGAGAAGGAGTCTGATTCACGCTCTCAAGGAGCTCGAGAGAGACAGGTCTTGAGCGCGCTCGTCTCTTTAGAATGTGACCACCTGGGGATATGGCTTCGGTGACCTCGTCGTTGGTACTGCCCTTCTGAGGGATGGGGTTAACGGTGGAAGGCTTCTTAGGACTGTGAAGCTGAGGCTTCGATCGCCGTGAGAGCAATGGAAGTTTGTTCGAAAACCTCTTCTTTCCTACCACACCATTGCGCTCCTCCGGTTCACAACCCGACTCATCATCCTCTATGACATCCCAATCCTCGTCCGAATTCTCCAGGTCACGAATGCGTAGTCGCTTCATCGTCTCCGCTTGGCGTTTCAGGTAGGCTTCCGTCTCCGCCTTTGATTGAGGAGTGCGAGTCCCGAAACGAGGTGCAGGAAGAGGAGCCAGACGATGGAACGCGACGCCGGAAGTTGATTGAGCCTTGGCAGCAGAGATAGGCAAAGGAGTGGATATGGGTTGCCGCAGGGGCGTTGAGAATCCACCAGACTGTGCCGTAGACTTGCGCTTTGTGCCAAGCCCTGTACGGCCAGTTGATGAGGATGATGCGCCAGCAGACTGAGAGTTGAGAGGTTTAGACTTGAGAACAGGACGCGTTTTCAAGCGAAGCTGCTCTTTGACTGGGGTTCTGAGAGGCTGTGAGGTGGAAGGCGGGAAGAATGGGGAGGAGGACCCGGAAGATGGGGAAAGAAAGATAGATCCCTCGTCGTCGTCGATTGGTACAGGTTGTTTATGTACGTGTTGAGGGTATAGGCGGTGCACTGGGGGTGGAGACTTGAAAGGAGATTGAAGGAAAATGTCGTCCTGCTCAGGATCATCCACAGGCGGAGGGAAGAAAGGCCGTCGTCTGAGCGGGGAAGGAGTCAACATGGGTGAGTCGTATGAGGGAGCAGAGCTAGGATCAGCAGATAAGCGTGGTGGTGTCTGGTAGTGAGCTGCATGGCAGCCAGGGGATATCGGGGACATGTTGGGTCTGCGTGTGGTTCCTGTTACAGATATATACTCCTGGGGTGAAGACAGGATGGCAGCGGACATCGACGTGCGAGATGGTGAAGATGTTATCGACGATGTGCGCGAGATGAATAACTTAACGAGTTCGTCGTCGTCGTCGATGAGGGGGACAGAAAGACAGAAAGCGAGCGGACAATGGCCAGGGCAGCGGCGTTTAAGGCAAACGACGACACGCGTGGGACCACACTCAACAAAACCACGTGACCGCGCAATTTGACTCCGTTGCCACAACCAAAATGCACCAAAAATTCATCAAAAAAATTCAGCCAATAGCAGTGAGCCATTCTAGGTCTCCGTCAACGTTACACGAGGCTACGGACCGTGTACGTTGCCACCTGTCATATCAGTCAAGGCACTCGTCGCAGTCACCCCGTAGTCAACTCACGGACGTATCCTCCATTGTCCCGGTAATACTCAGTGACTCACCTCACGGTTTCTCGCGTTTTTGCATTCATCATCTCACCCCGGAGCCGTATCTGCCAACGGGCTGTAATTTCGACTTACGTTGGACGTTGACGTACTCCCTCCGTTGTTGCCCCAACGGTTGGATGCTTCCACACGCAACGACCCGTAGAAAAGATGCAACCATTGTTTCTTCTTCTTGCTTTTTGTTCTCAACACCTGCATTGTTCTCTTCGTCCTTTTGTTGTACCCATCGAGGAGCTCTATACTGTCGCGACCCCAGGAACTTTAGAACGGTTGTCCGATAAGCAGAGTGTAGACCCTGGAAAAGAAGCTCTCGATGCCATAACCAGCGCTTGTGCTCCGGTTTTGCAGACCAAAACACAGTTTCGATCGCATCAGATGGCGAAATTGAAGCCATCCACCGGCATTTGGTGTCTGACTTGGAGCGCTAAAAGTCAACCCGATCAATATGTGTCGCATCAAAGCAATGCGTCGGTCAAAGCAACTCGTGAAATCGATGTGTGATAGTGCACACACACCCCATATCCTTATGCGGACGGACCTCCATAGTCCCCGCAAACCAGTATCCTGTTCGCTGTTCGCCGCACATCGGGACATTGCCGGTTAGTCAGGACACGGGTGACGTCCGAAGGTTTACAACTTGAATATTGAAGACCACGGTACAGTATACGGTAGTCTTCCCGTATCCGGGTCATTGCGCCACAATGCGCCTAAACTTCTAACGAAGCTTCTTAGATCGACGTGATCTGCGCTGACTCGTAGGTGTCGTCACTGTCAGTGCAGAACAGTGGAGGAGACACTGAAACTGTCACCTTGAGACCACTAAGTCATCCGACGTTATTGACACGTTTGTCTCTCTATCCCACCTTCAAGAGCCTTAACAGTGGCCTTGACTCGGAGAGCTGTTAGTTTCGCTAACTCGGAAGCGGCGAAAGGTGGACAATGGTAATCATGATGGGGACATTCATTGTGTGAGAGTAAACTCCGCAAGCCACTCTGACTCTCAAGCGTGTAGCCTTGTGGTATGTTCGCATCGATCTGTGGAGGTCATCGATCATCACCGCAAGAACTCAGGTCATAGTAGGTCCCCCGTTGGCATCACCTCTTGGGCCATCCGGCTGACTCGAGAGTTTTCACCCCGCCTGTAGTAATTTACCTGTTGGCTCCAAGTACTGTCCCTGATTCTCAAGCCCCGGTATGCAGGTTGCTCTCTAAGCGAAGGCGAGCTCGGAAAGAATCATCTTGATTGCCAGTTATCTCCAGGCGTGGGTCGCGCACTTGCTGACTCTAACCATAGCCTTAAAACTCTATTACCTTGGAGCTTGCGATCTGTCGGGATCTTAGATAGCGGTGGTGGTACTACCTCGCCAACTGCTCCTCGTTTCGTGGCGACGGATACACGCAGGACCCTAACAAGATATGGCAGATTTTTTAATCACTTAGAAAATAAAGAAGGTCGCTCTCATTGTCATGCCGCACTAGGTCTAATCGATCTAATCGTTCATATCCATTTTTTGGAGTCGTCTCCACAACTTCGACCGTCTCAATATTTTAATGATGATTCGATGTGGGTCGCGACTAACCTGTAGATTGGGATGAACTCAAAACCAATGATCGCTCACCAATTCAGTGATGTAGTACGGCTTCTAGGTGACCGTATCCTAATGACTAGGACTACTGGAGAGGCATTGTTGAATTTTCAGGCACAGTACGTAACACGATGTCTCCCTGAGCTTGCAGGATAATCCTGTGTATAGTTCATCCACTTTCGTTTCTCAGCGGAAGGCAGCGTGACGACTCGGAGATCCGTGCAAAGATAGTCTTATGTGCTCACAATAGGTTGGTCCTACCTTGCAACTTTGGAGGGTGGTAACACTGTTTCAAGTCGACGGGATGTAGGTGACATTATTCTTTCCACTTCCTCAAACCACGCTGGACTTCAAGAACTACCGATAGGAACACAGAAACAGGCTAGAATTGAAAGAGAAAATGTACAGTTGCAAGCCACAGACGATGGCCAAAGGTGTTGACGCCCGAATATTAGTGGGTAACCTGATTATGATGTTGACTTGTGCGAGAGCTCCGCTCAATTGCCCGAGTAATTCATTCGTGGTTATGCTTCACACTTGCGTGGATTAGAACACGTTGAGACAGTGTTACTTTTTTGATTCCGTAGTAATTGCTCTGAGGGTATGCAGGACAGGGGGCCTGCCAACGAGATACGTCCCACGCTCACTGGCAGCGCTCATCCGGCGGGATCTGATCGAATGATGTTGCGTGAAACAAAAAGTTGAGTGTGTCGTAACTAGCGAGATACACTTGTCGCACTGCTGCTCCGCGTCCAGCTACCACTAGATCAACGAAACCCACACATCGGTGAACATGGAAATCTCGTGAGCACACACCTTTCCAATCCGCCGACGTTCGAGTCAACCGTGTTTTGTATCTTCGTTCACGGCCAGATCCATCCTTCAAGGTGGTTATCAACACCCTCTTTCACGCTCATGGCAAGGTCGACGTGGACTCACCAAGTCCATGTTCATGTATCCCATCTTCATCACTGACGATCCCGATGCAAGCGTCATTATTCCGACACTCCCGGGTCAGCGCCGATGGGGAGTGAATAGACTCGAGGAGTTCTTGGGACCACTCGTTCAAAAAGGTTTGGCGAGCGTCATCCTCTTCGGTGTTCCCCTCCACTGCGAAAAGGTACGTACATAGACATACGCGAAAGAGCTTTCGCGTTTGGGGATTGATGAGAGATGAATTCAAGGATTATCGAGGTACACCAGCCGACGATACTACCGGCCCTGTCATTCAAGCCATTTACAAAATTAAATCCCTTTTCCCTACTCTTTACATCGCCTGCGACGTCTGTCTCTGCGAATACACCTCTCATGGACACTGCGGTCTTCTTCACGAAGATGGTACAATCAACACAGCTCCCTCTGTCGACCGTATCGCCGAAGTTGCACTCAACTACGCTCGCGCGGGCGCTCACTGCGTCGCTCCAAGCGATATGATGGACGGTCGTATTCTCGCCATCAAACGGAAACTCATCGACGCTGGGTTTGGGAACAAATGTACTCTGATGAGCTACTCTGCCAAATTCGCGAGTGGACTGTATGGACCATTCAGGTGACACCTCTTAGTCGCGTATTTTTGGGCGCATATACTCAACTCGCTGTTGGATGGACTGAATTCTGTAGAGATGCGGCTGGAAGCGCGCCTTCGTTCGGTGACCGCAAGTGTTACCAACTTCCACCGACTGCGAAAGGTCTCGCGAGACGCGCTATCCAACGTGACATAGTCGAAGGCGCGGACATCATTATGGTTAAACCGTCCCTCCCATACCTCGACATCATCGCCGATGCGGCACAACTCGCAGCTGACCATCCTATCGCATGCTACCAAGTGAGCGGCGAGTTCGCGATGATTCACGCGGGTGCGAATGCTGGCGTGTACGAATTAAAGGCTATGGCGTTTGAGACGACAGAGAGTATGGTTAGAGCTGGTAAGTGTCGCACGTTTCATACATTGAAGAGACATGTTTTCTTTATGAAACCTAGGTGCTACTCTGATCTTGTCTTACTTCACTCCCGATTTCTTGGACTGGTTGTCCGTGTAGGAGTGTAAGATATGGAGATGCCACTGAAGAAAAAAGTGCGTATAACAATAGGGAAACAGGAAACTCAAAAAGGATAGAGAATGAAACTTGTACGATGAGTTCGAGTGTACCGTCAAATAAAAACCGTTGGATCACTGCTTTGGTCTGTATTAGGAGGTCGATATGATAACCAAGTGGCTGTGATGTGAACCACCAATCCGCAACTCTATTATCGAAAGCCGTCCTCGAGTCTCCTGTCGACTATTTCCTGTTTGCTTGATTTCAAAAATGTCGACCTCGATGCAGTCTTATTCCCCCGACACTTGCATGCTCTGTCACCAACCACTCCGCATCATCGCAGAGCCCGATTTCCTCGAAGACGAAGACGAACTTGAATCAAACGCCACCGACTCGGAGCCCGGTCCACCCACTTCCGCATCGACTGTCATAGACGACGTCGAGTTCTACTGCGGACCTCCAGGGTCGGGTCCAAGCGGACATCACGCACATTGGACCTGTCTGATTGACTATGCTAAATCACAATCCCAGTCCAGTTCCGGGCCCTCCTCACAAGTAATTAACTCGGTCATCAATAGTATAGATCTGCGTGCTGCAGCCTTCTGCGCAGTGTGTGGCCAAAATACATTGGATGCGTCAGGGAGGTTTATCGTGGATGTGAGAAATGAGGGAGGAGAAACGAGGGGATTTGATTTTGGTGAGATTTTGGTGCGTGGTATTTTGACTGGGTTGTTGTGTTCGGGAATGGTTGAATATTATTGTGTCGGTCTCGATCTTATTGGTTGCTCGGACGCCCATCTCATCATGCGTTCCCGATTCCCCGGTCACAATGGACATGCTCCTCTCTCCCCGTATCGCAAAAAAAAAAAGGAAGAGGAACTTTTCTTAGAAACACACCCCGACCAAGTCCACGCGCGTGCCTTTCACGATCTCGTCGCCGAAGGTGCCTACGAGGATGCTATTCAACTCATGACGGAACATCATGTTGATGTGAACTGTACGTTTGGAAGCGATGGATTGACGGCATTGCAGAAAGCGATGTTTAGTGGAGATGAGAATGGAGTGGTATTTTTGAGGGGGTTAGGCGCAAGGGGATGAAAGGGAGCATGATTGATTTTGTGGAGGCTGAGCGCTGATGCAGGGGAACAACTGGAATGACCCGAGAGAGAGGGAGAGATGAATCACAATATGAGGGAACAAAAACATAAGAGCTGATTTCAACAACGTTGACGAAAATTATCCGACCTGCCTGGCTCGAACAGGCGACCTCAAGATGAATTTTATCCAGTTACAGTCTCGCGCTCTTCCAACTGAGCTAAGGTCGGATGCGCTGTGGGTCAAAAATTGTTAGACATCGTCAAGGAGGTTGAAGCTGATTGCGCTCATCGAACGTCTACCTCCAAGATGAATATTGAATGTTTGAACCAGGCTGCTGGTATGGTCGTGTCTGTTGCACAAGAGCGACAAGTGATTGATGTCATTCGTCGCTACGGATCCCGGGTTGTCGAAAGGAGGGTACTGTTCGCTGTTTGTGAATGTCCTAAACTATAGATAGTAGTATGCACTGAGGATGTGGAGAAGGTAGGACAAAAATGCTGTGAATGCCTAAGCCTATGGTGGGGGACGGCTGAGTATATGAATATGAACAGACGTCATTGAAACACCTGGAGGGAAGCACTTAGCAGCAGCACGACGTTGTGCTCCAGAATTACGAACAGAAACAAAAACAAGACCGACTCACCGACATGACCGATAAAAGCTATCAAGGAGGTGCAGTAGCATGGGAGGTGCAATTGTTACTTTCTTGCTAGAATTCCTCCCAAAGTTATCCAGACACGGGTCCATGATTCAACAAAGGACATCGATCATCCTCCAATTCATTACTCGAAGGGATACATACAAACTCACTGCAACTCATAGGGAGAATTGTGTGTGTTGCAGACCCTAGTCTGACAGATCAGCATGCCAACCCCGCATTGTTATGCTATTACCTTGCCTCTGGCACGGGCACCAGTCAAGTGAAAATTACGCTGGTAATCTTCGACGCTTTCGAAGGGGTTTGGACCGAGGAGAGCCCAACGGAATGCAGCTGCATAGTTGACCGTCAAAGATGCTGCTGTAGCCTCAAGCCTGGCCCATTCATCTGTGAGATGAAGCATGTGAGAGCATAAGACCTCTACTGTAAACGTGTTTGCTAGGACGCCGGGCGACCCGGGTCGGATATGATGACGAGTAGCACTTGAAGTCGTTCGCGGTTGAGCAAAACCTTCTTACCATGTACAGCATACCGGCTGCGTTCCACGCACCCTCTCCATGGGTACCGGTCTTGAGTACTTGAGTACCCGCCTCCAGAAATAATAGAGGGATTCGGATTTTCCGTCCACGCATGTTCAATGCTCGTAATCATCGTGGAAGGAAAAAAAAGGTAATCCGACCTGCCTGGTTCGAACAGGCGACCTCAAGATGAATTGTATCCAGTTACAGTCTCGCGCTCTTCCAACTGAGCTAAGGTCGGCTACATAGATCTATTCTGAGCATATGAATGTGACGTACCTTGTACATTTTTGTCTCCCTCCTGGAGGTCTCGAAAGTCTGGTGAGCGCCTACGCCGTGCACGACAACGAAGGCGCCTCTCGACGATGGGAAAGAACAAGAATAAAGACGAGATACCTAACCCGAACAACGTGACCAATCGAGATATCCTCCAGCGACTCAACTTCCTTTACCAGGCCAGTGTCCTGCTGAATGGACTTGAACCTCGCGACCCCTCCTCCTCCTCCCCCTCCTCATCGAATCCACGTAAGGAAACCGAAGGGGACGTATCACGTTCATCAGGGACAACACAAGAGAAGACGAAAAAGACGAAAAGACCGAGGAGAGCCGTGAGCGTATCAGAGCTATCAAGGAGCTATGTCGACACTATGAAACTTGTCGGACAGAAAACAAACGTCAAAATAGACCCATCCGTGAAACGCGTCATATGTAAAGCCTGCAGCCTAGTCTTGATACCAGGGATCTCTGCTACCGTCCGCATCAAAGATTCGCCGTCTCATGGTCATCTCATCTCATACCAGTGCCATTGTTGTCACACCGAACGTCGTATTCCAGCACCACCTGTCCTGCACGAAGAACCACCCCCGACGACAGACAATAACGCGATGGACACTGAGACTGGTGGTTCGTCGACCAAAACAGCATCGGCTGGAGGCCCGGTGCGTTCGAAACGTCCGAAACGAAAGAAGGGACAGCCCGTCCCTCGTTTACCACCCCATTTCGCTCGTGGACATGTCGTATTCCGCGGGAATGAGAGACTCCAGACATGAAGCGGCACAACAGTTCTCATACCTTCGATTCGACAGGCACGCAGTTAACACTACTTGGGCGCACGAACAGGATGGACCGAGCCATCCGTAGATTCCAAGTGTATCTAGGTATCTCGGGAATAAGTAGGTAACCATGATCCCTATGGACAAAGAGGAATGACACGAAAGAAAACCTCAAAAAGCGAAACAACGAACGCATTACAGCAAATAACTTATTACCGATACACTGAAGGGTAACAAAAGAAGGTGTGGTACGAGTGTGGTGACGGCATCAGATGATTGGTATGCAGGGGCAAGAGTAGGGCTGCCAAGAGAGGCTCAGCGAAGAAATAAATAAACCGGACAACAAGGACGTACGCTAGGCCTCTCTGGGCAGAATATGATCCACAAGTTTGGGTGGGGTTCATCTTCGATAATCGGGACAAGTCAAGTTTGGTCTGAACGTGCCAGAGTTGAGGAAACGCACCTCAGGATTGTCGGGACAACAGGAGATGTAGCCCAAATCTGCGACGTCCCCAAGAGCTGTCTGATTGGTATATCCTTCCCACTCCTGGCAAGATACACTCTGGTAGCTAATGTTCCAGACACCAAAGTCCTGTGTTCAACCATGTTACTAGAGCACTCGTGCTACAGGTGCTCAAACCTACAGTGAAGCCTATGCCGACATTACATCAGTCTGCATGCTAATATACAACAAAAACCACGCACCATATAGCGCAGCATCGGATGGGAAGAATGATGCCGGAATTGAAGTAGATGGCCATGCCAGATCAAAGTTGAGATACGCGCCTCCAGCGTTCGGACCTGAGGTCGTTGCATTGCACCACCCATCTTTCGAAAGAGGGCACAGGTCCGTAATTTTCACGACGACCGACTTGGTCACGTTTGCATAGAAAGGAGGGTTAGCTGTGAAAGCATCTATCAAAGTCAAGTTGAAGCATGCACCGCAAGCGGGGCCGTAGGATGTGCTGCTCCCATATGCCATCTGGTTCAATGCAGCGGTAGGATAGTACGTGCTGTTGGGTGTGCACCCGCATGCGGCGATGAATCCCGTTGGAAGGGTATAGTGTGTCATGGTCGCATAACCACTGGGTGGGTATTGAATCCATTGCGATCTAGATATTGGGAGAAAAGACAGGAGAATGGAAAATGAAAGGATCCACGAGTATAGACTCGCGAATAGTAATTTGGTACAGGTCATATTTTTTTTCACTTCCTCGGTGGTTCAGGGTGACATGGACGGATCGCCTGTGTGATGTGGAGGGTGTCCGTGTCGAGGGAGATGAAGAGAATGAAACGACAAGGCACAACGTCGTGTGTAATTATAGGCCAACCATGGGGTCAGCGTGGAGACTTACACTCAGCCTCGACGTCGACAACCTCAAACGCCGCTCTAGTCTCATCTCACGACCAGAACCAGGGAGCACATACGATGATGATGATTGGATCCTACTGGGCTCGAAATCGACTGCAGTCGCGTCCACTCCCGGCACTCGACTTCGTTGTCGTTTCCATCGACCCTTCCACAGACACACGGGGTACGGTGTAAACGAAGCGCCCTTGGGACTGTTGAGAATCATGGCATGGGCGCCCGAGATATTTGAATATAATACCATACCGCTACTTGTAAAAAGGTAACATCGAACCTAATCATCAAGTTGAACCCGGACGTTCCTCGACGGGATCCCGAGCCTATCAATGACCTTCTCCCCTCCAGCTTCATCACGAGAACGCTCGCGAATCACGATATTGAATCTTTTGCTTCCCTGTGACCATACCGATCCTTGACAAGGAGTGGGACACGCAGTAGTAGAGGGTGAAGCGCGTCCCAGTCTCGAAACCCAGACGACTTCATGCCACTAATCCCACGCGGCGACCTCGTGCTGTCATTGGGCGTAGACTACGACCTCCAGCGCAGCAGCGATCTTCTTCACCCCGTTTTGTCAAGTGTTTACTTGGATACATGGTGGAGGGGTCGTGTATAACACGGTTCTAGCGCTCACTGGCACTTAATAAATGCACCGGATCTGTAGCATCGATTCTGGCCCATACTCTCATTCCTCCCACACTGTCCCATCCATCTACTTCCCTCGATGCCTGTCAGCGATGAATACGCTGCTCGTACAGCCTGCAGGGATCACACCTTGATCACCGCAATACCTCTCAGAGGGTCTTTGAGAGGTAGCTTCTATAGCCAATGCGAGAGAAAGCGGATGCATCACGGCGGATGCAAGTATAGTCACACCATCTTCAACACTGACCGAGTGCACAAACTGGTGAGTAGCATCCTGAAAGTGAACATCGAAGGTGATAACAACCCCGATCTCTTGAAGGGTAGTCGGGGTGGGCTCAATTCTTACGTGATTTCCCTTCACTATGGACATGGC
Source organism: Chalciporus sphaerocephalus (assembly GCA_038094055.1). Lineage (NCBI taxonomy): Eukaryota > Fungi > Basidiomycota > Agaricomycetes > Boletales > Boletaceae > Chalciporus > Chalciporus sphaerocephalus. The sequence continues at coordinate 44,729 of JBBPTH010000027.1, read as the reverse complement.
TTTGAATGGTATGGGGCGTACGAGGGTTCAGCCAGTGGTTGGGACGTGGAGGTAGCTCCGGGATCTTCTCCTTCGGTGATTATCGGCGAACCTAGGACTAGGAACCTTCCAAAGGCGTTGCTGGCAGAAGAAGCACGGGCAGGTTTGAAAAAGGCGGGTGACGCTCTCGTGAGTTGATGGGTCATGCCACAAGAATAAATAGACTCTCAAAACTAAATCCGTTCCACCCAGCGCATGTCAAGACGCAGAGTCTGTGTGAAGCTCATCATGCACGTAATGCGTGTCAACGACCAGACTGCAAATTCGACCATAACTTGGTTGATAGCGATCGCATTGAGAAACTTGCGCGTTGGACGCCCGGTTACTATGATACCTATGATGCATTGACAGTCGAGTGTCGTGTTGTGGATGGTAGGGCGACGTGGAAGATTACCTTGAAGGAACCCGTGTTCGCGACGTTGAAACCCACAGATCCGATCGCGCGTCGTATTCCTTCTAAACCTTATAGCTACGAGAGTGCAGAGCTGTTGGACGTTGTAAAGCACATGGAACAAGTGGTTGGGATTACCGGTACTACAGCTTGACAGACTTGCGGGGTAGTAGCCTCTTTGTATACAATTCGAACAGGGTGATCCGGGTCCTCCTCCCGCAGACTAGCTCGTCACTACTCGCGTAGCGCACTACTACCATCTGCTGGGCCATATATCATCTTAACCTCCCCCTTTTACTTTCGTGTTGAAGGAAGTTGGAGGTGATGAGCTCTGCAGACAGCCACAACTTCTCCGGAGCACTTGCAACATGGAAAGGTACGCGCACATTCATCCATGGTCACCCTACATTTCACTCATTCACTGACGGATTGTCTGAATGTCTTGCTGCGGTTGAATTATGTCTCTAACCCAACCATCCCTTCGCCACTTCTCATTCGCCTTTCTCTTGTTCCGCTCTCGTCCACTGCGCATCGACACCCGTCAATGATGACACTTAAGCTATAAACCTCCATGAGCTCCAGAAGACACTAGACGGTCAAGGCATCGAGATTGTCGAGAACCAGAAAGAGAACGTGGTCAGTCGTAAAAGTCTCGCTGAACGCACCAAAGGTACGCTTGCTTTCATCCCAACGTCTCATGTCCGAGTCCGAGTCCCTCGGTACACTTACACTCCTCGCCCTTTCTTCTCCCCCTTTCCCGACGTACAGACTTCAAGAAGATTCCCGATGAGGAGAAGCTCAATTCGTTCAAGGGATTGCTCAAAGGTGTGTTTTCCCTTCGCAGTCTACCTCCTCCCTTCATACCACATCCTCATCGCCACTCGAACTCACACCGTCATCCATCACTGACGCGCCCCATGACAATATCGATACCATCCAGCCTACCAACAAGAAATCGACAACCTCACGAAACGTTCCAAAGTTGCCGAGTCAGCATTCTTGAATGTCTACAAAGTGCTCGCCGAAGCGCCAGATCCCTACCCACTCCTCGAAGCTGTCGTTGAACAAACGATCAGTTCTGAGACGAATGCATCGTTGAGCAGTGAAGTCAGTGCGCTCAAAGCTGAGGTGGCGAGGCTCAAAGGGGAGAATGGGGAGCTGAGGAGGGAGAACGCGACGCTGGAGAGTACGAAGCGGAGAATGGAGACGTTGGAAGGGAAGGTAAGCCGTGCGGAGCTGGATATTGAAGAAGAGACAATGCTGATATCACTCGGCGAGATTAGATGGAGGAGTTAATTTCTGAAAAGGTCGCACAGAAGGAGAACGAGCTGAATGCGACGTATGATGAGCGGATGCGGAACTATGAAGAACGGTGAGTAGTGTCGGATGCCGTTCTCGAGGGTGTTGACGTTGGCTGAATTGGATGGTGTGACGTGACATCGCGAACAGGATTTGACACGGCAGGTGTCTTTGTACAAATCTCAGTTGAAGGAGCTTCGATTGTCCAACGAGACTCATCAGGCGCGTTTGTTGGATGCGAGCTCGCGCGCGGACCAGGATCTTGTTGCGCGGCTTGCAGAGGCGGACATGGTCCTCGCTGATCTTGAGCGGGCCAACAGCAGGGTTGCGACAGTCGAGGGCAGGAACGTACGTCCCTCTCCACATATTCTAGTTAGTCTGGTCTGGTCCGATGCAAAGCTTCCTTTAGGAGGAGTTGCGCGCTGAGATCGAGGCTCTGAGAGCAGAGAACGAGAACACCGAGTTGTGGGTTCATTTCCTTTTCTGCTACATCACTTCTATGCACTGACCCCCATTGCACAGGATAACGAGTCTTCAGTCACGTCTCTCCGCACTTGAATCCACCAATGCAGATGTGACGGCTCAGCTCCTCTCTGCCCAGTCCCAGCTGTCTATCTCTCAAGCTCAGCTCTCGAAATTCGACGAAGATGGCATCAAGAGGGAGGAGAAGGAGAAGGCGGACTTGGTTCTGGAAATGAACACGCTGAAACAGAAATTGGCGACGTACGCCGATTACGACGAGATCAAGCGGGAGCTCGAGATCATGAAGGTGTGTTCCCGTCACTGTCCGCTCTCACATCCGCAAATCAAAATATATATTCACCGCGTATTTGCACAGTACGTCGAATTTGGTGGACTGGACGAGGATAGTTCCGATGCAGATGGAGATGACTGGTCGTCCCATGAATCAGAAATAGGTGTCCATCTGCCTGATCCAAACGCGGACAAAGCGAACGCGCAACATGGTAAGAGTCTCGAGGTACTTCTTGCCAGTAAGAACAAGCGCATCCTCGAGGAACTCACGCGGTTCCGAGTAAGCACTCATTTTCCATCCCCACAAACGTCATTTTCGCTCACGCACGAGGGTTGGAATTTTTAGATCCTTCACAGCTCTCTCTCGGAATCCCTTAAATCCACACAATCCGAACTTGATACCGTGAAAGCTGAACTGTCGAAACAGAAATCGCTCAATGAGAAACTCGAGATAGACTTGTTGGCGCTCGACAATCGATCCGGGAAGTCTCTTGCGGCGATTGGGAATGCGAATGGGAACGCAAACGCAAACGCGGATGTGGATGATGCGCTTGCTGGGTTGGGTCTTGATTTGGGTTTGGAGACTACGAAAACGAAGAAGGGGGAGTCATCGTCGTCTGGAAGTACGACGATGGCGAGGAGTACACCGATTCCGTTTACGTCTTCGGCTGATACGTCGATCTTGCCTATCGTGACGAGTCAACGAGATCGATTTAGAGCTCGAAATGCAGAATTAGAAGAGGTGCGTGTCCGGATATCACTTGACGAGCGAGGTTGGGTGATGCTGATATGATGATGCACAACAATTTAATGATTATAGGAACTGCGCCGTCAATTCCATACGATCTCTGAACTGCGTTCCGAGATTAAATCGTTGCAATCGGATAATCTCAAGTTGTACGAAAAGGTGCGGTATATGCAGAGTTATCGGGAGAGTTCGTCTGTTTCCCAGTTGGATCCTTTGCCTGGAACATCATCATCACGGTCTGCGTCGAGAGCAGGAGGTGGTGTGGATGGTCGAGGTGACGATGAGGTGGAGCTCGGGAAGTGGCGACAACGATATGAAGAAACTATTAATCCATTCGAAGCGTTCCGAGGACGTGTACGTCAATTCATCTCCATCTCATGATTTGAACGTGGTATCGAGACGACGACATTTTTTTTTAAATTTGATGACACAGGAAGCGACACAGGCTTATACGTCGCTATCTCTCCCGGAACGACTGTTGCTCATGTTGACGCGTACTGTCCTTGGTCGTCGACGGGCGAGATTGGCGTTTGTGAGTTATGCGACGGTGTTGCATGTGTTGGTTGTGTGGGTTGTTTGGAGTGGGTGGGGATGTTGGGGAACGGGTGGGGATGGGGGAGATGTGATGGAGACTGTTCCGAGACCGTTTTAGCGGGTTCTAGCTCGGATTGTATCATATACCCTAGGACGAGGCCATGGACATTTTCTTGGTTTGATTTGCATGTCACGTCGTACTACACACGCATCAGTCCGATAATCATTTGATCTGTCACACTCGATGAACGTTTCTTTAGTGTACATGACACGGGTCGTTGGCGTATTTACTCAAGAGTGTCACATACATAGTGCACCTCCGCGGTGCATTGATGTCTCAGTTGGGCGATAGCCTCGTTGTGTCCGCGGGATGTGGAAAGTGAAATGTGACATCACGATGCGCGCGGTGGTGGAGAGGGAAAAATGGAGACCACGGGTGGTAAAGCACGGCGTCCGAGTCAAGCTTTTGTCATCCAATGAGTGAAGCAAGCGGAGATTGGCTACGCGCACGCAGCAACGGGACACGCGAGAACAAAAAGAGATCAGGTTCACTGGAGTGACATGTTAGCGGGACCCGGAGAGGACTGAGATACCGAGTGTGGCGATGTGCGGATCCGTGAGGAAGTCGACGGAGGGTTTTAGTTGGGTGTGACAGCGGATGGGATGGGATTGAAAGGTGGGCTGTGTGGGTTGGGTGATTATAACGGACACGGGCGCCATGAAAGAGACGCGCTCTGATCGCCGTGGGTAGAGAGAGCTTTAGTATCTAACAAGGACAAACAGATCAGTGCGATGGTGTCACTGACTTCGGACGGAACATGGGTGGGATGGGATAATCGATGGTAATAGTCTGTAGCGTAAAGAATACGAACAACAATCCGCGTCACGGAGATGAAAGCCACACATTGAATTTCGGTAGCTAAAGGAACGACGGTGACGACGAGACTGAGACGCGTCGCGATGACGGAACGTGGGGTCGATGCTGATATCTGAAATGGACGACGAATCGCGTGACCGCGGAGATGGACTATCATTGCGATGAGGTGGTTCCTTCCGTTTGAACACACGGCGGTGACGGTATCGGTGGGGGACAGTGACATGGCGTCCAACAAACTTGGTCACCGGGTCAAAACGGAGAAGCGAAGAGCGGTCGCACAGCCCGAGCAATGGCTGTGAGCGTCGTCAGTGGTCATTGCATCGCTGTTCGCGGCCAGAACGTGTCGTCTGACGCTGTGGTCTATGATCGTCGATTGGACCCCCAGTTCACGCATATGCCTCTGAATGATACACGCTGCATCAACGAGGACACTGTCTATGTTGTGTGACATGTGTGACAGTGACGGTAACCTTTGTTGTGATATTTTCGGGTATATATGGCAATCACGATTATCGCTGTTCTCTCCTCGTCCCCGAGTCTCCTCCTCGTGCTCGTCCCAAATGCAGCCCTCTCCATCACCACCCGTGCACGATCAGGACAACCACTCAAACGACTTCCCTCCCCCTTCCTCCTCCAGACCCCCTCCTTACCCCGTTCCTCCCCAACGACGTCCCCAGCCCCATGGTCCAGCTGGTGCTCCGAGAAATACCCTCGGCGATCTGCTCTCAAACAGGTCCGGAAACGCTCCAATCCCACCTTCCCTCCAGGCAAAAATGATGGCTATGCGTCCATCCCTCTCTTCCCCTCTCTTCCTTTTCCAGTTCATCTCATCTCTCCCTTAGATGCTCAACCGCGGTTCCGCTTCCTCCTCTGGCTCCTCTGGCAACAACTCGTTTTCCATCGATTCCGCCGCACAAACATTGCAAAGAACGCATCTAGACGATCCACGTCCCCTCCTCCATCAACCCAACTCCTTTCCTCCCTTCGCTTCCCGCGGACGCGGCGGTACTCCACCTGCTCAACCCGGCAAAAGAAATAAGCCAGGTTTCAAACTATCCGATATCAATCCAGATGCCGTCGGTGGTGCAGCTAACGCTGGCCTAGGAGCAGGTAGACCCTCCCTCGCCGATGCCGGTCGTCGCCCCCCCTCTACTTTCGATACCCCCTTTGCGAATTTCAACAAAATCGTGTATGTCCTTGTCCTTGTCATCCGTCGTTCTAATCTTATCTCTAACGTCTGTTTCACCAGCGATCCATCTGGTAGGCTCAATTTCGCCGGGAAAGCCGTCCTCCATGCATCAGGTGTCGATTTCTCAAACGGTTCTTCATACGCGATCAACATGGAGCAACTCGTCCTCGAACAAGAGCTCGGTCGCGGTAACTATGGAACCGTCAAAAAAGTCCTTCACAGGCCAACAAAGGTGGCGATGGCTATGAAGGAAATTCGCCTCGAGCTCGATTCCACGAGACTCAACGGCATCCTCATGGAACTCGATATTCTCCATCGTGCTGTTAGTCCGTACATCGTCGAGTTTTATGGTGCCTTCTTCGTCGAATCTTGCGTCTATTACTGCATGGAGTACATGGATGGTGGTTCGCTTGCTTCGCTGTGTTGCTTCCCGAATGGGAACGTTTCCCTTCCCCCAAGTATCTCGTCTAGTCCGGGATCTGTCTGGACTTCCAGCCCGGCTCCACTCGCGGAGGAACATCTTGGACGTATCGCGTCATCGATGACGAAAGGTCTCGCCTTTCTCAAAGACCACCTAGGAGTCATGCACCGCGATGTCAAACCAACCAACGTCCTCGTCAACCGCAGAGGCGAGATAAAGTTGTGCGATTTCGGCGTCAGCGGTCAACTTGAAAAGAGTATAGCTCGAACGAACGTTGGGTGTCAGAGTTATATGGCCCCCGAACGGATAAAGGGATCTTCACCCTCGTCGTCAAACGTTGACGATGCCTTCACGTCATATACTGTCAGTGCGGATGTATGGTCACTTGGGTTATCTATAGTAGAGATTGCGAGGGGAAAGTACCCATATCCTCCAGAGACGTATGAAAATGTCTTTGCACAGCTTAGTGCCATCGTCGACGGAGAAGCGCCTGGACTCCCTGACGACGATGAGACCCCTGAAGATGACATCCCTGGCGTCGATCTGGTTGGGAATGGTGATGCACGCTCCACCGGGAGGAAGTGGTCTCCCGAAGCCCGTGATTGGATACGACGATGCTTGATTAAAAACGCAGATCAGCGGGCGACGTATCCTGAACTCCTCGCACACCCTTGGATGCAGATGGACGCTGATCGCAAGGTTGATATGGCTAGTTGGGCAGCACGCGCGATCGAATGGCGGGATCGAGGAAGGCGTGGGTTTGCGATCTATGAATGAACGCCACCTTTTGACGCCCCTGGGGAGGGCCATTACATCTCCGCGGTTTTCCACTTGCGAACAGTGATTGACGACGCTGCGTGAGGCACGTCGAATCGAACAACAGAATTTTATAGCGGCTTGAGCGGCCTCGCTAGTTGTGATGTCCAGATTACTTTCAAACACGCAAAGCACTGGCCTTCCGTTTGCTCTACCACTTTCCATCTCGCTACCAGTGTCGCATCCCCTCCATATTCACGTTCCATCGAGCACACCACGTATCATATCCATATCCTACATCATCTTACCCTCTTGAAAACCATTCATTTCAACGTGTACACCACCGCGCAGGTCGTTTTAATACCCCCTCGGTCATACTTTTTTTGTTTTTTACGTGCAACTGTGATATACTTACTCGATGCTACACTATGCTACTTTTTTCCTCGTCATCATTGTCATTGATCGTGCGGTCCATTTTGTTTCGTTGTTGGGTGGTTCTTGATACAGAGGATGCTGGTTTTGTTCTAGAGTACAGCGCAACTGATTTTATTCGCTAATGATGTCGGCTAAGTGACTGTCTTCATGACTGAGGTCGACTTGCAAGTTCGTGAGTGTTTTCCGTTTCTGGACGACTACGCCCAACCTTTGGACAGATTTTGGTGTGGATTAGAATTCGCTCTGTCAAACTGTCTTCACTCCACTCAGGTATGTCTCAACCCCCCGGCGTGCTACGTCCTGCTTCAATTCACGTCTCATCGCGTCTACGCACAGTCGCATTCAGCCTCGTGCTGATTTTCCGTGCCACATTGGCACTCCTCACCCATCCATTCCAACGACCCAATCCCAGCAAATTCAAATTCAACGCCAACACCGATACCAACACCAGCGTCAGCGTCAACACCATGATTCACGTCAAATGGGGACGAGACATCCTTCATTTTCCGAACCCACCTCCGACGACGTTGTTGGGTCAGCTGAGGGCTGATTTGGCGGGGTATACGCAGTTACCGGTGGGGTCGTTTAAGTTGGTGTATAAGGGTGCTGTGATGAAGGACGATGCTGCTCCTTGTGCGTGTTTTTTTTTTTTTTCGTTTTTCGTTTTTCGGTTTTGGTTGTTGAATCTCATCCTGTCTCATCTTCGTATCTTGGCGACTCTCTGAATCTGACTGGATGGTATGACGTGTATAGTGTCGGCGTATAAAATCAACGACGGCGCTACGATTGCGCTCATTGGGGGACATATTCTCGAGGAAAAACAATCTCAACCTCAACAACAACCTCAACATCCACAATCGACACCGCCTACACGCGCACAAAAAGCACCACAGACGGAGGAGGGAACGATTGCAGCGATTCGTGCTGAGCTGAATCGGGTGCGATCGACGCTCGTTCCAGATGTCAACGAGTTCGTGCGTGCGATGTCGCCTGCGCACACCCCCGTTCCCGTTCCCATTCCAACGCCAACGTCAATGTCGACGTCGGGGCCGGGCCAAGGACCGATATCCGCCATCAGAGTTACAGCTACGGCTACGCCGCTCGAACACACCCGACTCTCCGAGCTGCTTCTCCAATCTCTCCTCCGTCTAGATGCGATGCATATTTCGGGTGTGGATTGGCCGGAGGCCAGACAGATAAGGAAGGCTGCTGTGAGAGAGGTGCAGGGGGTGTTGGATCGGTTGGATGGTGCGTGGGGGAATCGGTGAATGTGATGTTGGATTCTGGAGGCGGGGTGTTGTTAGGGTAGGGGTTTTTGGATAATGGGATAGATGATGGCTTGGATTTTCGGACGTGAACTCGTTTAAAATCTGGGTCTGAACCCGAACCCACGACGGGGACTACTCATGTAGGAACTTCGATCACGAGGTTATGCGCTTGTTTGCATTGCTTGGTTTTCTCGGTCCCGATAACCTATAGACGTTGCAGCATTACTAAAGAGCTCAGGAGCCTGGAAACCAATGGACCATTTGAACGAGTCTGAATAACGTATGGGGGACATGGTACCACGACATTCCACCAGGGAAGAGTGAGTCTAAGAAAACAACCAAAGTCCCCGCTCTGACCGAACTCACTCTGCTTTGCCAGTTTTTTTCTCGGAGACTTTTCCCCTTGCAGTGGCACTAGTTACGATGCGTGCATGCGTGCGCAAGACTGGGCCAGACTCCAGGACTAGATCTCTCGTCTATTTATGCATTGAGTGGGACCCACTCGGGCTAACAGCGACTCCCCTAGTCGAGTCGTACATGAAGCGCACCCTGCCGTTCCTTTAATCCACCTACTACGATTAGTCTTCACTTTTCGCGGTTTGACTGATCTCTGTAATGAACCAGCCGGGGCAGCTTTGGTCTGGGTTTCAGTACGGGATTTCTTCCATACAGTGGCGATAAATGGCAGTTTCACAGACGGGTGCTACATCAGACGTTTCGGGCGGGGACTCTTTCAGATGTCCAACCTCTTTTGCTCCGTAAAACACACGATCTTGTTAAGGGGATCCTTGTCTCGATTTCTGATGAATGGCTAGATTGTCTCCGGGGGTGCGTCACATCTGTTTTATTTACCGGTACCACGTATGGATGCGTGGTTTTTCTAGTCATGCTGCTTCGGTCTTGATAGCTATCCAACCTCCCTTTCAGTGCGTCATGGTCTCTGGAATTCGAAATGTGCCTTTGTTTCTGATGCAGGTTGGATGTTTCGATCAAAAGTCGAGTATATTCCGACTGGACCGCGAGTGTGACGAGATGCACTGCAGTGCCAGGGATATGTCAAGCAGATGCTCGAAGCGCCATATGACTATGCCAGGAATGTATCGGTGAGTGCGTGTCGGTGAGGTTAGTTCGTGGGCTCTTCGGACGAAGATTGTTGAACATATTTCGACCTCGTCGATAGTGGCTGATTTGTTGTCTACCATGAGGACGAAGAGAACACCGATGCTATACGGGAGGATATCAAGCCTGCTGCGTGTACGGCTTTTGGAGGTTAGGCTCTTGCACGAACTTTATTCCTTGATGATACATGATTTACTGGTGACTCGTGACATATACGACAGGTATACCCCATAAGACGACTCATTCTGATGTCTACGACGAATATTACATTCCGAAGGGTCAGTCGTGATGTCTTCCTTGACGACCAGAGTCCCATCCCTGATCATGTGTTGACTCTTTTTTTCCCCCCTTAATGACGTGTCCACCTCACATGCAGGGACGACGATGCTATGTAATATCTGGTCAGCCCTGTTTCATCGAACATCAAGTATCCACACTGATAAATGAACATTCTCTTTGGGAGGAGGATATGTGTGGGACCGATGTGAAGTTGAGGTCTACTATTGTGACCCTCCTCTCGTGCTTCGAGCTCGAAAAGGGGGACGAGAAGTGGAAGGAGGAGGATGTGACGTGGACGATGAGTGTTCGAGCGCCCTTTTCCCTCGAGTTTCTGATTCTGTCTTTTGTCCGCGATCGAGTGCTGAAATGGATTGTGACAGAGCGCCTGGGCCGTTTCCACTTAAAGTCACCCCGAGGTCTCGAGCAAAATTAGTATCTCTTATGCACTAGACACGGGCACGGAAACGTATTATCCACCAGCATCGTGTATCATTTTTTTTAGAATTCTCTAACCCTCATATCCCTTCAACCGTTACACTCCACTCTACTGGCATTCGCTACTAGTCAATGTTTCACATACATGGACAACAAATAAATAACTAATCATTTATAAAGTTTACAACATAAAAAAAGTGAGCAGCTCAGCTGCTAGGATGAGAGCGCATCTCCACTCCTGGCGTTCTTCGATAATACAACGGAATGCCCACCCCGTCAATATGATACTGTTCCCCTACTAGCTCTTTCGCAGCGACCATCAACTTATCCAGGGATGTCACGAGCCCATAAGTAGTAGACACCCCGACGCAGAATGTCCTATTGAGAAGAAACAGATGTGAGATAAAAACTCCGGACTGGAGGTGAGCGGGGCAAGGAAAGTAAGTGGTCACGCACAAGTATTGCAGATTCTCGAGCAGTTCGGATGTCACCATTCTCGGAAGGCCAAAGTCGTCTTCCGATTCTTCATGAATGACTTTCAGTCCATGCCTTCGTTCCATGAACCGATCAAGGAGAGGGCATGGAGTGACTTGTGGAAGAGGATTTCCAGTTCGAAGAGAGAACGATATGAGACCTGGAGAATGATTCGTTGAGTATGTTCGGCAAAGATAGGCAAGCAGGGAAGACGTGCTTATCACAGCTAAAACATCTCCCTGGAAGTCTGAGTCGAGCATGCGCGTTCGCTTCAAAAACGCATGTGCCCAAGCAGGTTCAAGTTGGTCGACGAGGGACATCAAGTGAGACAAATGAGTCAAGATTTGACTAGATGGATGACGTTTAGTGACTCGGCAACACAATGCAAGGCGAGAGATCGCACATCTGTAGTTCCAGGATTCTTTGATACCTCTCGGCGGGCCATCTACCACGGAGAGAAAACTTCAAGATGCTAGTTAGGAAATAATCAACCAAAGGGCCTTGAGCAAACCTCGTAGACGACGTTTGTTTTCAAAACGAGCGATCTCCTTAGTTTGCTTTGAATAGCAAGAAGTCGTTGGACGATTAGCGCAGTCTCGTCCTCTCTCTTGGTGTTTGCGTAAGAGACAACAGAACAATACACCGATCCGAGCTCTGAAGCGGTGGTAGCCAGGGTGCTACGCTGGTACGAACGGATAGTTCTGGATGGAGGGAAGAACGAAAAGATGCTGTACAAAACGTTACAGCACAAGTCTCATCAAGCCCAGCAAAGGCGTACCCAGCAGCCGTCACACCCACTGTTACGAGAACGAATCGTCTCTGTTGGGGATTATTGATACATTAGTCCTGGAAGCAGATGAACAGGGAAACCTACCCAGGCGACATCAATGCCGTACCCAGGAGATGATGGTGAAGGGAGATGCGTATCTTGGTACGAGTACCCGAAGACCTGGAGACAGAGAAGTTGGACAACGTCACGCGACCTCGAAACCATACCTCGAGTGACTTACCAGAGCGGAAGTGACGAATATGATCAGGTTAGTCATCGGAGGAACGGGCCAATAAAGGCGGACGAAAAAGAACACAGGGAAAGAAACAAGACAAACAGCCCCCAGGCCATATGGATTTCCTCTGCCGGATCCTGTTGATATATACCACATCACTGTGCCAATTATGCCTCCTATGAAGGTGCTAGAAATACGGGCTATCAATCCAAAGGTGGTGTCCCCGCGGAATCGAGCAAGGGTGAGCTGGCCCATGATACTTTGCAGAATGAGATATGTGTTGAACAAAACGGCGTATGGAAGAACTCACACGGCCCACACAAATTTGTTCGCTTACGCTCGTCGTGAGTCAAGTGAATGTGAAGGAGAAAACGAACGCACCATAGGCTGTTTTCGCGGATGACTTTAAGAATGAGGGCAACGCCAGAAGGACTGGAGTTAACCAGTTAGCATCTAGCAGAAAATAGTAGTAGAGAACTTGACTTGTCAAGACGCCTCCTTTGAGGGCGAAAAGGACGTTCCCTCCCCCCATCCCCTTCGCCGTCCTATATATCCAGTTCATGATGCTCTCTAGCGCATTGCGAGGGGGAAGGGCGTCGGGATCTCGACGTACCGCCTTGCCAAGATCGTCGGAGCTGTTTGGATCCAAGCCGGGAATCCTTTCAGGATCCTCATCGTCGTCCCTCTCCACTATCTCGGAAGGCTCCCATGTTGTCCATGGTATTAGTCTTGACCAATGAATTTTCGGGAACCATACTCTGGGTGTTTCTCTCTCTTTCTCGAGGCGAATGATTTCGTTGAGCGTGTCTTGGATGCCAATGGCAAACCGCATTAGATGATACTGGAAGACATAACAATGGAATAGATGTCTATGAGGCGGTATATCTCTCTCCGTGTGCGTGTCGTCAGTCGGAGCAAACATCGCCCTGTATGGTTCACAGACGCCCAGCCTTTTGTCGTTCATGAATACCTCTAAAGCTACGGACAACTCATTGCACATGTCTTCATATTTCTTTATTCTTGACTGGCGTAACTTTTGTTTTTCCAGCCGGTCGACCCAAAAACTGAATCGATTGTCCCCAACAGATGCAAGCCAATCGCGTACACCCTGGAGCGCAGTCTCACAGCGTTTGAGCAAGTCCTGAGACCCCGCGCTAAGAGTCTCGGTTGCGCTTGCTACATATCTCTCCGAATCTGGGTGAGACAGATAGACTGCCTCAAGGTTGAGATAACGATGTGCTTCGAAGACACCCACCGGGGACTCCATTCTCTTAGCGCGAGTCAACGCTGCATGAAGCAGGGAACTGTGACTACTCTGCCTGTGGAGACTGTGTCGTCCCCTGTGATGATGAACTCCCGTAAAATGGTGTACTGGAGAAGCGGGGTGAGGGCGATGATGTACGTGCTTCCTTGGCCTGCTCCCTGAAGTATGACCGTCTGGATGATCACGTTCTGGAGATGGAGGTCGAGAGGTGTGAGGTGTGGACATTCCAGGTGTAATGGGTGATGAGGGAGCCGGTGTAACAGGGAACCTCTCTCTCGTCGGGTCGATTACTGTATAGTACATATTCATACCATTTGCTCTGACGATGAGCTTTCTCGTGAGTGTGTGAATCTGGCGATAATCTGCAGGCGCAAAGCGGGAATAAATGATGTCGACCTTCAGAAGACGGACCGCTGAAGCTAACAAAGGAAGTACACTTTCAGCTTTGTCCACAGCGGCCACTGTTGTCTTTGCAGAGAAGTCGGGAGAAGTAACATCCTTCTGCAGGAGTTGTTGGTGTTCTCGTGTTGCAGACTCAAGGGCGGTGAAAACCTCTTGTAGACGGCTGGTGAAGAGGGCAGAGATTGAAGTTGGGAAGAAACAAACAGAAAGAGTGATTGCAATAGCGGAATGGAATGATAGTGGCAAAACGATGAGTTTTCCGATCTGACGCCAACATCAGTGTAAGAAAATACAAGACAGCTAGCATACCAGATAGTAGGGGTATGGAAACAAAACAGCTGTCAGCGAAGAGATGTCTGAACAACAATGTCAGCGTGAGACGGAAACCGAATGACAGTGCCCACCGATACATATGCACGCAAATACGCATGCAAATAGATATGGTCCCGGTCCCAAGCGAGCTTTGAGATACAACAAGAATACGACCCCATTGAACAGGAAAACCGCTATGATGACCGTAGGTCCTGCTTCGATATATTCCCCTGAGACAACATCCGTCAAAGATGGCGCCGAATTCTTATTGAAGCGGGCAAGATTAGCGAAGAAAAGCGCAAGACACGACCAGGCCCAAGCGAATGTCGCCAGGACGAGGATTGAAAGTTCTCGTTCAATAACAGCAATGAGTGGATCGCTCGGTGGAGATAGGAAGGATGCTAGGTCCTGCGAGTTAACGAATGTGAACGAGACAAAACTTGAAACAGTTCACCAATTATGATCAAAAACGCTGCCTAGAATACATAGGTACAGTTGACACTGACGCGGAGCGTGAGACACTTACTTGACCCATCACCTCCATTGTCCGCGGGATGAGAAAGAGGACAAGAGCAATCCATGCAGCCAAAGCACTCCGTAGGACAGGTTTGCCTTTGGACCAGTTCCAGTTTGCGGGTATCCATTGCAGAGATGGGGAGATAATCATGGAGATACGCTTGAAAAGTGCTGATACAGCCTTGGACGACGGTTTTGGAGCATCCTCTGAGGCGTCCTCGACCGATGACTCGGGCTTCTCGTCCGTACATGCTGTTGTGGGCTGACTAGGTATCTTGGCTGCCGGGTCCGGGTTTATTCTGACCTGTAGGTACGGTCGCTTGGACCTGTGACTGTCTTCAGCCTGATCGTCCATGATAAAGTTGATGGTTACTTGCAAAACGCTGTAAAACCCCGAACTTCCGATACTTGATCTATATATGAGGCAACTTGGAGTATTAAGGGGTAAAACACATCCAAACGTCACGTGCCACAATCTATCTTCACCTGCAGAGTCAGATCGAGTCAGACCAGCAAAGACTTTCATCCGCCGATCATATAAAACAGTCGGAGGGCTCAACTCAAACTGTAAGCAGTAGACATCCATGTCGTTCCCGAAGCATGATATATCGCAGCCCTTCAACTTTCCGAAGGAGGAGGAGAAAGTCATCGCATATTGGCGTGAGATCGACGCGTTTCAGACTAGTTTGAAACTATCTGAAGGAAAGCCGGAATATGTCTTCTTCGATGGACCACCTTTCGCCACCGGTTTGCCCCACTACGGCCACCTGCTTGCCGGTACCATCAAGGACATCGTCACTCGATATGCGCACGTTACTGGCCATCACGTTACTCGTCGATTTGGATGGGATACTCATGGTCTTCCCGTCGAACACGAGATAGATAAAAAGCTCGGTATAACTGGCAGAGACGACGTCATGAAAATGGGTATTGACAAGTACAACGCCGAATGTCGCGCTATCGTCATGAGGTACTCCTCTGAATGGCGATCCACCGTAGAACGCATGGGACGATGGATCGATTTCGACAATGATTACAAAACGCTGAATACCACCTTCATGGAGAGTATCTGGTGGGCTTTTTCAGAACTCTGGAAGAAAGGGATGGTCTATCGGGGCACGCGTGTTATGCCATATTCTTCCGGGTGTACCACTCCGCTATCCAACTTCGAGGCCGGGCTCGACTATCGGGACGTCAATGATCCAGCGGTCACAGTCGCTTTTCCACTTGTTCACGATCCTAGCACAGCCCTACTCGCATGGACAACCACCCCATGGACGCTTCCATCAAATCTCGCGTTGTGTGTACACCCAGATTTCACTTACATCAAAATCCACGATGATGAGAAGGATACAAACTACATTCTCTGTGAAAAGCTACTCGGAACACTTTACAAAGATCCTAAGAAGGCAAAGTTCAAGAAAGTTGGGACCTACAAGGGTTCAGATATGAAAGGATGGAAATATGTTCCGCTCTTTGAGTACTTTACTGAGCAGTATGAAGACCGCGCATTCGTGGTTGTTACTGATACATACGTCACCGACGAAGATGGTACAGGGATTGTTCAACAAGCGCCAGCATTTGGTGAGGACGATCATCGTATTGCAATGGAACACGGGATAGTGTCCGCAGATGAAATGCCGCCCTGTCCTCTGGACGATTCTGGAAAATTCGTAAAGCCTGTTACGGACTACGAAGGGATGCACATCAAGGCAGCAGATAAGGAGATCATGAAGCATCTTAAAACAAAGGGACGGTTGATAGTCCAGTCTACCATCAAGCACTCTTACCCGTACTGTTGGAGATCGGGGACTCCTCTGATCTATCGTGCGATACCCTCTTGGTTCGTTAGAGTACAACCCATAAAAGACCAGCTTGTGGCCAATAACAAGGAGACATTGTGGGTCCCTCAATCGGTCGGTGACAACCGCTTTGGCAACTGGCTTGCCAATGCACGCGATTGGAACATTTCAAGAAATCGTTACTTTGGCACCCCGCTACCATTATGGGCTAGCGACGACTTCGAGGAGGTTGTCGTCGTCAGTTCCATTGAGGATCTGGAACAGTTGACCGGTGTAACTGGCATCACCGATATCCATCGAGAAAAGATCGATCACCTAACTATCCCCTCACAAAAGGGAAAAGGTGTGCTTAAACGAGTCGAGGAAGTATTTGACTGTTGGTTCGAGTCAGGGAGCATGCCATACGCGCAAGTCCACTACCCCTTCGAGAACAAGGAATTCTTCGAGAAAAACTTCCCTGGAGACTTCGTATCTGAAGGTATCGATCAAACGAGAGGGTGGTTTTACACACTACTGGTGCTATCCACCCATCTCTTTGGTAAGGCGCCATGGAAGAATTTGATTGTCACCGGTCTCGTTCTTGCCGCGGATGGTAAGAAAATGAGTAAGAGTCTCAGGAACTACCCGGATCCGAACCTTATGTTCGAAAAGTATGGCGCCGATGCAGTCAGAATGTTCCTCGTTAACTCGCCGATTGTCCGCGGAGAAAATCTTCGGTTCCGTGAAGAGGGTGTTCATGACGTCGTTTCTCGCGTCATGCTCCCCTGGGTCAATGCTTTCCGTTTCTTCCTCGGCCAAGCCACCTTGCTTCAGAAGACTACGGGTATTGAATTCAGATACAACCCTCATGCACCTCTTTCCAACAATGTCATGGACCGCTGGATCCTTGCACGTTGTCAATCCCTCATTTTGCTCTTCCGTGAAGAAATGGCGGCATACAGACTTTACAGCATCCTCCCGCGTCTTCTGGATCTTGTCGATGAGCTGACGAACTGGTACATTCGATTCAACAGACGCCGATTGAAGGGCGAGGACGGCACAGAGGATACAATTGCTGCGCTAAACACCTTGTTCGAGACCTTGCTCACTCTTTGCCGGACGATGGTGAGTCAACCTGAAGGTAGTCCGTTGTACATCATTGAGGATGGAATACTGCATGTCACAGTCCTCGTATACACCATTCTTAACGGAGAACCTTTACCAAACGTTGCGGGATTACATACCTGAAGATCCATCTGTCCCAGATTCTCGTTCAATCCACTTCCTTAGCTTCCCTGAAGTCAAAAATGAATATTTCGATGCCGAGATCGAGCGACAGGTACAGCGGATGAAGGCCGTCATCGAGTTGACGCGTACCATCCGCGAAAGACATAACCTCTCCCTCAAGACCCCGCTGAAAGAACTCCTGGTGTTCCATCCCGATGCACAGTACATTGCAGATGTGACATCCCTCCAACGTTACATTCTTTCCGAGCTTAATGTCCGAGACGTCATCTTCACCTCTGACGAATCCATGTCTGGCGTTCGTTACCGCGCTGTCGCTGATTGGGGTGTCCTTGGTCGCAAACTTCGCAAGGACCTCGGTCGTGTCAAGAGCGCACTCCCCGCTGTCTCCAGCGACACCATCAAAGCGTACATCGACAGCGGCAAACTCACAGTCGACGGAATAGAGCTCGTTTCAGGTGATTTGACGGTCCAACGGTACCTCGACTTGCCACCTGCTTCCGAGGGTCAATATTCGACGAACACAGACAACGATGTGGTGGTGAGACTTGACATTCAGGTTCACCCTGAGTTGTTGGGAGAGTGGCTCGCGAGAGAAATGATCAACCGAGTACAAAAGCTGAGAAAAAAGGCTGGGTTGCAAGCTACGGACGACGTTGAGGTGTACTACAAGTTCGAAGCTGGGTCGGGTGTGGAGCTGCTCGATGCTCTCAAGGTGCACGCTGAGATGATTCAAAAGACGTTGAGAAGTGTGCCTGTTGATATTCAGGAGCGGAAAGGTGGAAACGAGATCATCGAGGAGGAACAAGAGGTTGCGGATGCCAAGTTCCTGTTAACACTGGTGGGAGCTTGAAGGAGACTTCTAGATAAGCGGTTGCGAAATGAAGAGAACGTGTACTATACCTGTTGTGCATCTAGAGTATAAAGGAGGGTAGAAGAATGTGAGGCATCCTGGAGTATATGAAGGGTGTCGTATAGAAATAGGAATACAATGAGTCAGTAGAGATACAAAGTGTGAGGCCTCCGTAAGGTGGTCATTTCTTGGTCGACCCGAATCCTCCAAAGCCCATGACCGCCGACATTTCGTTGTCGACTTCCATGTTGGATTCTTGGGCAAGCAGTATTCTTGCTTTTTCTTTCTGGACTTGTTTCTGGGCTTTCTTCTCGTTCCGTAGAGCTGCCTCCTGGGCTTTGACCTCCGCTAATCGCTTGTCAAAGTCGTATGATTTAGCAGTAGATGCTTCTTTCGTCTTTTCGCGTAGATAAGCAATCCGTGCGCGAACCTGTTCCAGTGTTGAGCGCTCTATACGAGTTGTTTGTCCCAGATTCCGGAGGTCTAAGAACAAAAGATGAGTTATCATGCGGGAGATACGGAGAAGAATGAACGTACGAGATCTGCCGTTGATGTGGTCCAAATATGAGGTCGTATCCTTGTATGTCCGATTGCAAGTCTCACAGTAGAAACCGGGTTGGCCAGGACCACGACCTCCTGGATTCTGTACGACCATCGTCTTACCCAGGTTCTTGTCGAGGTCTAACGATCCCTCACGACGTTTCATGAGCTCTGTTGGTTTTGGCAAATCCTCTTTCTTCCCTTTACGAGGTGCTTTACCCTGCTTCATGCGTTCCTCGTTCTCCTTCATTCTTTCCCTCTCTTCTTCATCTTTCTTCCGTGCCTTTTCAGCGTATTCTTCCTTGTCCCATTTCTTCCTAAAGTCTGTATCGCCGGCCTTTGCACCATAGGCCCCAGACTTGTCTGCCATGATGGAGGTGAGCACCAGAGTCGTAATAGCCGCGTGGCTGTGCACCGAGTGGTCAGTGATCCAACTCTACGCAGCAATTCGTTTAACTTTGTTCCGCTCCACGTCCTCGTCGTCCTCAGTCTGACCATTTTCTAGATTTACCGTACGCATGTTTTGAGCTATACAGCTCTATCCTATTGACCTGGACCGCAATGTACATCGAACCCGCCTTACCTCTTGCGGTCACGTTCCCTCTCCCCTTTCGCGTTCTGTTTCTGGTTGGCTTAGAGATCCTCGGGTGGGCGACCAATCTCCATGGCCTCCAGCTTCTGGGTGTCGATGGACTTTCCGTACTTGACTTCTACGCAAGCAACACACATCTCCCTCTCCGATCACCCAGCCCAAGTGGTCGACTTTCATCCCGTGCTTTCTACACGCCAATCTACCGACTATTTATTCTATACACTTGCTGGTGTTTCACTGCATGGCTTGCCTTCAGAGCAGAAACTCAGTCCGAGATTGATCTCATCGACGTTTTCAGATACATACCTGGGGTATGCATCCTTGGAGTGTTCACCGTGCTTGTGTGCCCGTACGATGCCTTTCACAAACGCGAGCGTGACTGGTTCCTTTCGTGAGTCCTTTTCTCGTTCTTTAACAGCATGGACCTGATTAAGTACTTCTTTCAGCGCTGCTAGGAGGTGCTTCTTCCTAACTTCCGATAATATCATATACTTTTCAGACGTCTTATTCGCAGACGTTTTAACTTCATTTGCAAAAGTACTTGGCGATATGTGGCTATCGTTATGTATGCTACTCCCGGGAGGGAGTTTGTTTAGCCTTCCACTTCAGGATGGTTGGCATCAGTGGATACTACCGACCCTCATGAGTTTGCCGTACTTGGTCCGTTTTCGCCAATGTCTTATTGAATACCGTTCTCCGACAAACACGGACCGCCGGCCCCTCTTCAACGCAATCAAATATGCGTCGTCTTTTCCTGTCATATTCTTATCTGCGGCACAGAGATTGGTGGTATCAGATCTCGAGAAAACTCACCACCATTCGACCGGGCAAGAAGGATGGCACGGTGAACACCCGCTTTTCCGTCTTTGGTACGTGCTTCTCGTTCCGTTTATGGAAAATTGGTCCATGTTGCTGCATCAGGTTCATGTTTGCAATCATCAATTCGTTGTACTCTTTCTGGTGGGATCTGACCAATGATTGGGGTCTTGATCTTCTGACCTCTAACAAGTCACGGGAGAGATCACCGAGAGCATGGGTACACCCGTCACGCCACACAAATTCGACATCCATCAGTAGGACGTTGTCACCTGACCCTTCTTCTTTCGACACCATCCCTTCATCATCTTCGACAAGGTTTGACGCCGCAGGGCGCTGTAGCTCGTATCCATATGGACTCCGTCCAGTCCTCCTATACCCTCTTCCTGTATACCCTATTGTCATTTTCCTGAATTTCGTTCTCCGAATGACATGGTCCATCAAACTCTCAAGCCACCTCTATTCTCAATCAGAAGGTAGTGGCTTGATATTTTGGCTTGAAATGGCGGAGCTGCTGCGCAGATGGGTTTGGGTCTTCCTTCGTATAGAATGGGAAGTTGTCAAGAGAGGCAAGGACAAAGCCCGCGTTATTGGGAGCGATATCACACCTGATGGCATCGAGCTCCCTCAAACGCAGAGCAAAGGAGAGATGTTTAATTGAGCTATCTTCCCTTGCACTAGACATTATAGGTAGTCTGTTACGATCATACCCGCAGACAAATCCATTTTGTAGATGTTCTTGGCAGGTGTGGCGAATAGTTTCCGAAATGTCACGATCTTCCAACACATGATCCTTTGTCCACAATGAGACCCGGTTGATACTTTAGATTTCCTGCGACAGGAGGACCTCAGCCCGGGAGCCTCCGATTCTCTAAAACTGATTAACCGTCTTTATTCCATCCTGACCCATTCTCGACTGCTTAGGTCCCGGTGGGTTGAGAAAGGAGTTCACGATCTCGTGAGATATTTGTTGCAACCCGATAATAGTTGCTGATACCCGGTTCCTGTCGGCCCCCTACACCAGATTTCGATGACACTTATCATTATCGTCATGATGTCCTGGGATGTTCTCGTCTGTCGAATACCCAGGCCTCCCGGAGTGTGGGGTTATCCTTCATTACTCAGGAAAGTATCGCCGAAAACACCCGTCTTCCTCATACAAGTTTCTCCGTTCATTTTCTGTTGATAGGCACTTGAACACACCACCCGGACAAGCATATTAGGATGAATCCGGTAGCGATTGGACGCCACGTGTGTACTTTCTGGTTTCTTCACAATTGTCAGCTGACGGTCATCCGTACCGATTATTGCGGTTCCTGATGGTCCGTGTGCACGATATAAAAGCTCGTTGGAGTACGATGGACGCACCAGCGTTTCTTTTCCTCCTGTTTCACTCAACCAAGAAAAATGAAGGTTGGTAGAAATTTTCGTTACTTCTAAGGTATCTGGGTTACTTATCGTCACAAAGGTCCTTGCTATCCTCTACCGTGGTGGTGATGCAGCCAAGAACGAGCCCCGTCTTCTCGGTACCATCGAAAACCAGGTGAATAGTGAATAGATAGATCTTTGACGATGATGCTGACCGTACATGTGCAGCTCGGCCTCCGTGAATACCTCGAATCGCAGGGCCACGAATACATCGTACGTGCATCCCTCACCAGACTCAGCTTAGTATGCTCACACAGTCTTGATCACAGGTCTCTGACTCCAAGGAGGGCCCTGACAGTGACTTCCAGAAGCACATTGTTGATGTATGTCTATCGCTCCAAGATTGATCCACGCGGGAACTCATCATACTTGATTAGGCTGAAATTCTGATCACTACCCCTTTCCACCCCGGTTACCTCACTGCTGACCTCGGTTACCTCACTGCTGACCTCTTTGAAAAGGTATGCATCACTATTATTGTCACCTTAGGACAACCGCGTGACGATGTTCCCGTATGTTCGTAGGCCAAGAACCTTAAGCTCTGTGTCACCGCCGGTGTCGGCTCTGACCACATTGACCTTAACACTGCCGTCAAGAAGGGTGTTCAGGTTTTGGAAGTGTCTGGCTCCAACGTCGTCTCCGTTGCTGAGCACGTCGTCATGTCCATCCTCCTGCTGGTCAGGAACTTCGTCCCTGCCCACGAGGTTAGTGACACAGGTATCTTCATATAATACTCGCACTGACGCACCAGTGTTTTCCGCTTGACATAGATGATCGAACGTGGTGACTGGCAAGTCTCTGACGTTGCCCGCAACGCCTTCGACTTGGAGGGCAAGGTTGTCGGCACCATCGGTGCTGGTCGTATCGGTTACCGTGTTCTTCAGCGTCTCGTTCCTTTCGACTGCAAGGAGCTTCTCTACTATGACTATGCTGCTCTCCCCGAAGGTTAGTCACTTGGTTCGTTGGTAGTTCTGTCCATCTTACATTGTCTCCTTGAATAAAGCTGCTTCCGCGGCCGTCAAGGCTCGTCGCGTTGAGGACCTCAAGGACTTCGTTTCTCAGTGCGATGTCGTCACTGTTAACTGCCCTCTCCACGAGGGTACCCGGGGTCTCGTGAATGCCGACCTTCTCAAGCACTTCAAGAAGGGTGCATGGCTCGTCAACACCGCCCGCGGTGCTATCTGCGATAAGGATGCAGTTGCCGCAGCCCTTAAGTCCGGCCAACTCAACGGTAAATATTACCCTTGATGTCATATGGGAAGCCATCGATTATGCTGATCACACAATGTTTTTCAAATACCTTAGGTTACGCTGGTGATGTCTGGAATGTCCAACCCGCACCTCGTGACCACGTCTGGCGCACTAGCAAGAACACCCTCGGCGGTGGTAACGGCATGGTTCCTCACTATTCTGGTACTACTCTGGATGCTCAGGCCCGTTACGCTCGTGGCACTCGCTCCATCATTGAGAACTACCTCACTGGTAAACCCCAGGAGCCTGGCAACATCATCGTTGGCCTTGGCAAGTACGAGACCAAGGCTTATGGCCAGCGTTGAGTGCTCCCATCGATATCAGTTCTGTTGTAACTTTATACCACAAACCCGACCCTTTGTTTATGCTGTCTGTGTATTATGGAAGTTTGGAAGCAAAAATCAATGGAATCTGTAATACTGTTGGGTTGGATTGAACCTCACTAGTTTCTTTGGGATTAAACCTCGAACCTTTAAGCACGGGCGACCTGGTAATTCGTTTTTATCGAAATCTTTTGTTCCGCTTGTTGTTGGTACCAAGGACCTTCCGTAGAAATCTGCCGTAGTGTGTGGCATTATCAATTCTTCAGCACGTTCATGTGAATTCTTTACATTGATCCACAAATACTGCGCTGCGTGGCACATCCTGTCTCAGGCTGGCCCGAATTCATTACAAGCTGAAAGTTCTGTTTGACGCACGATTCATGCTACTGCTTTCAAAACGGAATGCACATCTGGCCTAATATTTACAACGAGCACGCTAAAGGCAAAACACAAAACACAAAACAAGAAAATCGTCCTAACGATAGCTACAAGTACAGACGTTAATACGTGTATTTAAATCGTCAATAAAAGCAGAGTAAAAATTGAAAATTACTGTAACCCCGCTCAACCAGCCTGGTAGATCGCAGGTCCGGCGACAATGTGGGGATTAACGAGGGACAAATTGTACGGTGTAACATACGGATTGTCATCGGTGATGGCGATGTACATCGTATCGTTCCAGATGGGCGCGGAACCGTTACCAAAGACATACCCAGAGGGCTGAGTAGTCGAAGCGGAATTATTCTGCGTGTTGTTCAACGGTGTGTAGGTCGCATTCAGCTGCGATACCCAGAGCGCATACTTAGCTTGTCCAGCGGACGTCGAGGTTTGATATGAGTTATTGTAGGAGACATTCTGACCAGGACTGTCCCAGCTGAAATAAACTTCATAACCAGGGCCTGATAGAGCTGTGACATTAGTTGATACAGCAGCCTGACTTTGATTGTTGATGGCATTGGGATTGTTATCAATGCGGAGAGTTGGGAAGATCTGCCACTCAATACGTGGGTTCGTTGCGGGACAGGTAACCAAGTAGGGCGATAGAAGTGTCCAAGCCCATGCCTGCGGGATACCCGCGATGAAGTACACCGCCATAGGGAATAGACCTTGAAATTGACGGAATATCATTTGCTGTCTTGCTTCAGTTGTAATCGAATTAATCAACAATTCTGCAGCTGCTCGGTTGTCCAGGTGGGGTAGGAACCCATATACGCCAGATTCGCCCCAGCGCGTGAGCTTTTGGCAAAAGTCAAAGTACTCGCGAACAGTTTGGAATGGGTACTGGTAAGTACATTCTTGTGCACCGTTGGCTAGTAGACTGCTGTCAAATGGTTCAGGTGCTCGCTCCTGTCATTAACACGCACGATAGATGATATTGGATATCATTTGAGCATGCCCAACTTCCTGATCTGCCATATACTCAATCAGAAATTGGTACTCGGGCCCTAATCCAGCATCTTGGAATTCTTGAGGCGAGAATCTAACAAGGCCATAGTGAAATAGATCCAATTCGATGTATTCCTGGTTCAATGCCAAATTGAATGACTGGAAGTCGAAATCAGACATGGTATGGTAGTTAGGCGAGGTAGCATTCGTCGAGTTTGGACTGACACCAACACCTCCAGAAGGAGCAGGGGGAGGAGGAGGAGCTCCAGCAGCAAGCCCCCATAGAGCGAATAGTTCGAAAAGGAGAAGAAGATACATGTTGAGGGGAGGAAATACGAACTGAAGGATCTTATACTATTGTTGATTAGGAGAACATAATGTTATAGAGCGGATGCGTCATAGAAACTCGGGCCGCGGGCCGCCTCTGGGACTGTATTGGGTGGAGATTGGGTGGAGATTGGGTATACCTCTGCAGCGTGAGCGGGCTTAGGTCAAGCATGACCAATTTTCTACTTGGCTGTATGCCGCCGTTAACTTCCATAAACCCCAGATTCAAACAAAGCCCCTAAGCGATGCCGACGCTAGAAACAAGGACCAAATGCTGACTAATACATACCCTTAGGCCACCCTTTTGGCATAGTCCGCCACCAGTTCCTTCATAACCTTCTCCAACTTGGCGGCATTCTTCACATAGATCGAGCCTTCCGGATTGTAAAGTCGACAGTTGTCAAATATCAACTGGGCGTCGTCTACGAAACTCTTGAGATTTGGGTATTGGTTAGTATTCAGTTTGTGTTCCATGGTACTAAAGTCCATTGGGCGCTTGATGACTTCATAGTAATCGACTACTTCTTCCCCGTTGACAGGCGTCAAGAAAGGCCATGCATTTGGCTGTGCCTTGAGATCTCCGTGCAACCTATGCATGAAATTATGTTCGGCACTCTTTGGTGTCGAACGAGAGCTGGGAGAAGGATCACTCCATCGGTGATTAAGGTGAATGGGCCAAACTCACTATGCGGCCATCCCAGGTGTCCAACCACTTTCTCCTATGGGAGAATATGAGAACAAGAGTGCAGACAGCGAACCCAACAAAGACGTACGAAGCCCAGGAACATCCCTGGGGTCTACCGTTGTGCCATCTGGTGCACCTTCCTGAAAATGGGTTAAACCTGGATAGACAATATGCGACTTCGACTTCTCCCGAATTTTCGCGATCACCGCATCTCGCTGTTGCGTAATGATATTCATCTTGTCAAGATAATCGACTTTGCGTAACATCGTGCACTGCATGATCGTTCCACCTTCGTAGTCTTTGATGTACCCCGCCCACACTGATCGATGCAAGGTGATGTCCTTCGAGAATCCTTGCTTTTTGAAGAATATGACAGCGAAGTTGTCTGCGTATGTCAGGAAGTGCATTACGTTAGGGTAAGTCTTGCGGATGTGGGCTTTGAAGTGGTCCATGAGCATACCCCCGTAGCCCTTGACTTGGTCGACAGATGCTGTAGCGAAAAAAACAATTTCAGCAAACCCTCGGTGGGGGAATGGACGATAGCAAATCCCTCCGACCACTTTATAGCCGCGTTTGATGATGGCAAGGGCTTTGGAGTTGCTGTCATATACCAGGCGAGCAATGTATTCTCGCGGCATCATAGGTAGTTGAGTCCGAAAAAGCGTTTTGAGACCCGTGAGGATAACCAACGATCGGGGATCTCCGTCATTTTCGACTGCTGTAACTTGAATGATGCCTTTCCGTAGCTCGATGAATGCTGCCTTTTCAGATTTCGGCGGCGGAGGTGGGGCCGAGGAAGGACCGGCGTCGATTGTGACCCCAGTGGCAAGCCTTGTCAGTTGAGATTCGTCCATCTTATCTTCGACCTTAACTATAGCATCTGGATGATGTCCATTGACGCCGTTGGCGTTTGCCCTGGTATCAGACGGTAGTGCGGTCTGTGTTTTGGATTTCATGCTCGACGTCTTCTTTCCGCTTCTCTGGTTCGATTTTCGTGCGGGTGTGTCTGGTGGTTGTGGTTGAGACACTCGGGCGGCTAGGGGCCTGTCCTCTTCCTCTTCCTCCTCATCCGCATCACTGAGCGACGACAACGAAAGTCGACGTCTCTTCGTGGGCGGTTCCTCGCCCTCGCTCAAGATAGAGGATGTAGCGGACTGTGGTAGTTCCAGGGGAGATGAATGTTCTACTTCAAGACTCAAGTTGAGCAAAACTAACGGTAATAGGTCGTGGACGCGTCTTACCGATAGATGGAGAGTGCATTGTTATGTGAGACACTGGGAACTTCATTTGCTGTCTCAAGGAAACAATGTCGTCGTCCGAGTACTCAAAGTCGAGCACCTTGTCTACTTCCTATAGGGAAGAGGATGGGATGCAAATGTTAATACCGACTAAACATGATGTCGGAGAATGCCAACCTAGGTCGGGGAATAGAGAAATTTAACGGTGGAACTCGCGGTCAGTGCACAGACTTACCTGAAGCATCTCGTCAAGACGAATAGCTAGACGCGCTCTTCGAGAGAACTCTTCCCTACCAATGACACTCCCGTCCGCTCCATGATCTCCTACGTCGTGACCACAAACGCAACTGCATATGTACGCAGGCTCATCGTCTTCATCTGACCCGTACTGATCTAATGAACCAAGGGATGATTTGCGACCGTCTTCATTGCCTAGTACGACCTCAACATCTTGTGGCGGTCGTAGGCCCTGGCAGGAATCGCATAGTGAACATGGTGTATGTCGGGCAATCTTAAATGCCAGTACAGCGTCCACCATGGAAGGGTCTGTTACCAGAGGGTACATCAACTTCATGGTTTATGAGTGCTACCAAGGTATGTAGTAATCGTCTGCCTCCAGGCCTTGACTAGTCACACACATAACGGTGTGACATCTTAGTTAGTCCGGGCCGTTGCGCTCCGATGACTAACCGCAACTCAAAGATGATTGCCTCTAGTACCACCAAAGGTCCATCACACTGTCGCTGTGAATCTGCCAGTCGCGAAGCAGGGATTGTAGTGCAGCTAGATTTCCGACAAGGTCAAGCGAGGCTCATCTTTATCGAAACTAGAGGGTACAGATAAAGCTCTTGGTCACTGTGCATCGATTCTCCTCCGAGTCCTGGTTTCGACTTCTTTCTCTGACTATCACTTACTCGCAGTCCTGTGCTCGTTTTCCTTTCCTTCCTTTAACGGCAACACCTCGAAAAGAACAATAACATGATCCGTGCGCTGTGAATTCGCGCTGCGCTTGGTTTGATGCGCAACAGAGCCATAAACAATCCTGCATTGTGCATGCACTTGGGGGACTATTGCATTTGCATTATCAACGGGTCAGCCGCTTAGACTGTCAGCCGATCCAGGGACAAGGTCAACATTGTTTCCTCAATCTCCTGCCAGTGGTGCACCTCTATAAAATCAGAATGCTGTCCTGCCATCGCATTTCACTTCACTTCACCCTGTTGTTGACCAATTCCTGCCGACGTGCTTGTCGTGCCTCTCTCTCTTGCTTTGCCCTCGTCGTTCGCTCATACAATGACCTTCCCTTTCATGACTTTTCTCTGCTTGACGTTGTGGATCTCGTCCAACATTGTGGCTGCTAGGCCATTTCTGAGGTCTTGCAGGGCCAATCATACTTCAAGCACGCCTCCATCTAATCCAACTCAACAGGCGGCTGCCGCGCCTGCCCCGTCATCTTCGGGCTGCTTCCCGTCCATGAACTTTCGGATGCCCTCCACTGTCCCCAGTTCATTGACCAATTGGTGGTGTTCTATGAATACCGAGTACGCATTCATGGGCTTCAGCTACGAGATAACTGCCTGTACGTCATCGCTGTCTTCTTGCTTCCAAGTTCATTCCAAAGCTGACAGCATTATATGTAGGTCAGAGTCTTGACCAGCTTAACCGAGAATTCTCCGACATCAAGAACACTTTCAAAGGCCGGTATGTGCGCCTTTATGGCTTCTGTGACAATCCAGGCTACTATGATACTGTTGTTGAGGCTGCCTGGAACAACGGTATAGGAGTTCACGCTCTAATTTGGTTTGGTTTTGATGGCGGGAATGAGTGGGAAACCCGTCGTAATTCTCTTGTTAACAGTCTCACTACCAACCCCAAAGCCAGATTTGTTACGCGCGGTGTTCAGTTCGGCTCTGAGCCTCTCTATGATAATGCCATCTCTCACTCTGCTCTGGCTAGTCAAGTCTCCTCTCTCAAGTCTCAACTCGCTGGAGTTCAAATTCCCGTCACAGTGTCTGAACTGGCATATGGCTATCAGGAACGTGGGGGTGCTCAGGATGTTCTCGATGCCATCGACTATATCAACATTCACGAGCTCCCATTCTTTTCGACTCTAGCTGCCACTGGCAATGTTGCATGGCCTATCGTGCAAACGGATTTGAACTGGTTCACTCAACACGGTGGAGGCAAGAAAATGTACATGGACGAGAATGGTTGGCCCTCCGTCACATCCTCCTCCGTTCAGCCAAACAGCCCCACCGCAGTGGCCAGCGTCTGGAGTGAGCAAGTAAGTTGAGTTGGGTTGACCACCAAATCAGCCGAGCTGATGTGGTTAATGTAGCAATATTATCAACTTCTCGATGAACAATGTTCATACTTCAAGACTGCACCTGGGGGTGGCATTGGTTGGTTCGCCCACACCTATTCTGATGACCAAGAACCTGGCTATGGCATTTATGATGTTAACGGCAACCTGAAGTTCAGCTTCCAACCTCGGATATCTTGCTAGATATTCCTACATGAATCAAAACGCCCCACGTGCGATTACCACCTTCGATTGTTGTGGTGTATGGGGAAGCGCCGCTCCTTGAGAGCATCGATCTTTCTGATTTTGCAGGGCCTTCCCTTGTATCTGAATTCATTGGGGTGTCATGTAGCAACTTATGGCTTGCTCCCTCGTTGTATGACCTTGGATCACTGCCACTTGAGCGATTCGAATTCTGTATCTCTATTCAATACCTGGTGAAATAGTATGTATGTACGAATACAATAGAGGAATTCTTTCACTTCATCTACAACATTGAACGCTGGGACGGGAGGATGGCGCAGGAAATTGGGCCCTCTTGAGGCTTGCTCTACACCAAAGGATTGATGTTCTCATGCGCTTTCTTTTATCCATCCATCCTTTCAAATTTTACACTTGGTCCGTAAAAGCAGGAACTACGTGGAAGGAAACCATAAATCTGCTGTGTGAAAGAGGTGCACGTATACCATCTACCTCACGCCTCTTCGTGATTATTTAAATGGGCCTAGAAGATGAGTAAATAACGGGAAGAAATTATCCTCGCAATACAATACAGTAGCAGCGTAAAAATGCATAATATAGCACGCAATGGTGAACTAGTGGCGCTTCTAACCATACCACTTATCGCCAATCTTAGTCTTTGCGGGGGGTCGTTGGGGTATCTGTGATTCGGTTATGTTCCAGACTTCTATCGCGCGCTAGATGGCCAGGGTTCAGTCATCGTGAGGCAGAGTAATGGATATGGGGCTCTTACCTTCCATGTAGCCATGTCAAGTTCCATGACAATCTGTCGAGAGTGAACCCCTGCGGCCCTGTCCTCCATTGTGGGTTGTTCGCACCGCACTGTAGGACCGTCAGACAGGAGTCGACCGTGACAGGTCTTCCACACTTACTAACGATCGGTTCACCTTCATCATTGATTTCAAACGCACATTCCCCGTCACGGATGACGAAGGAGAGATAGAACAGGTTTTCTACCGACTGTGCAAAGTCGTTAGGGTTCACGATGAATTTGAAGAGATTGATAGGACCGGTTTCTTCGAGCATTTCTTTGATTTTGAGAACATTCTTCGTGGTTTCGTTGTCGGACCGCTTGATATCATCCTCCTTTATTTGTTGGGGGCGGCGCTCCTCTTCTTGGGATTTCTCTTGTTTTTGACGCTTGATTGGTCCTCGTTTCTTTTGCTCCAACGAGAGAGGGCCAAGCATAAAACCGGTGACAGGGACTCTCCGGCTCTTAGCTAGGGTGAGTCGACCTATCTTATCCCAATCAAGGGCACCACCTTCGACCGCTTCCATCTCCTGTCCATCTTCATCATCGAAGCGTTGTCGACCACCCATATAACTAACGAGTTTAGTCACAAACTCATCCATGTCAAATGCAGCTGAGCCGAGTTTCATGGCACGAGCCTTTTGCGCGCTGATACTCGAGACATTTCGAAGTACCGTCGAATCAAGCGTAGCCTCTGTCGGGTTTTTGACTGCAGACGACAAGCGCTTATGGGACTGACAAGCGTGACGGCATTGAATTATTACGCACCCTTTGAGAAAAGTTCATCCGCTTCTGCAACCTGACCAACGAGATCATCCGCGTCATGATCTTGCGGTCTCATATTTTCTCCTGTCCTCTTCTCGAGGACACGGTATTTCTTTCGTATGTCGCGTTTCTCAGCTGCATCCTGGTCTGGGTCGTATCCAGGACTGTCGCGAGCCAGTTCGAACGAGACCATGCCTTTGACTGCAGAAAAGAATTAGTGCTTGGACACTGTAGTAGGAGACCAAGATGCGCGTATCACGTAATCATTGAGCGCGACGCGTCCGGCCAAACAAGTACAAACCGACGCGCTGGTTCCGTCCTACTGCGAAACGAACGGAACGGGCGTTCAAGTTTTCAAAGCCTACGTTTACGAACAAACTGCGCCAACGCGCAGTGTGTCAATCTCGCTTATAGATGGTGGCCCATGCGATAGACTACAGCAAGAGCACACGCTCGGTGTGCAAGGGTCCTGTTCCATGTAATGGGTCCCAGATTCCCGTGGGTAGTTTGAGATACGGACAACTCACACAGAGCGAGTTCGGAGAAACGGTTGCATGGCGTCATTGGTAAGTTTCTTGTCAACTCATCGACATCTCGTCAGAAAGAAATTGACGGGACGGGCGCTAACTGTCGACGAATTCTCCCATGTACAGGGGTTGCGTTACACCTGATATTTTGCGCAGTCTTGCCATTACCGACTTGAACGCCATCACTGGGTTTAATACGATTAGGTACGTTGGAGTTGCCTGGTTCATGAGGTGGTTTCGTGAGAGACCTTGTGCTGATACAGTCTGGCATCTTGCGCCGCAGACATGAGGACCAGCAAAAGGTGAGACGCGCCATTGCGATTCAACACGTCGACCCCGCAGATATTCCTGCTTCCGCGAAAGTGGCCCCACCTCCACCCGCCCCCACCGCCTCATTGATGGAGCCGTCTTCGTCCCAGTCGTCCAGTGGTCCGGTTGGACAAAAGAAACGAAAACTTGCCTTTGAACAGTCGAAGTCGTCTGGGTTGCACAGCCAGATGAACCCTTTAACAGGGAGTGCTGCACCCGCTGGAGTGCGTCGTTTGGTCAACGAAGAAGAGGAGGTCGTGCAGGTTGAGCCCGAACCAGCCGATGAACTCTACTGTGTGACACAGAGCAGTGTTGTTGGTATCCAGTACTACAAGGGTCTGGTTGGTGCTGGGGAACAGGTCCGGCTTGTCAGAGAGCCACACAACCGTTATGATAGGTGAGTTCGGGACTATTTTCCTCTTTGTGCTCATGCAATAACATTCAAAGGAACGCAATACAAGTCAAGAACATCAGTGGTATACAAGTGGGACATATCCCAAGAACCGTTGCAGCAGAATTGGCTCCGCTTCTTGATCGTCAACTGGTGACGGTTGAAGGTGTCATGCTAGAAGGGAACTGTAAAGCATTGTTTTCTGTCTTTTCTGCGTAAACTCATTACTTACAGTGAACAGCTTCAATTACTCGCTGTCTCTGTGAGCATTGTCAACTTTGCAGCTGCTCCGCTGGCTCACTGGCATACTTTTAGATCACTGAAAATCTATGGACCATCCGATAAACGTGAAATGCTCGAACCGATGCTCCTCTGGGCTACGCCTCGTCGCGCCGGCTTCCCGAAACGAGGAGGTGGTGTTCCAGGGGCATCATCTGTTGGAGCTATGTCAGGGGCTATGGGATCCTATGGTGCAGGAATGCCAGGTATGCCCAGCATGCCTGGGTCATATGCTGCCGCGTTCGCATCCTCTATGGGAATACCAATGCCAGGACCGAGTCAGACTCGCGGAATGCCGGCCACTCGGACATCAGCTCAGGAAGAGGCTATGAGGTTGCAATATGAAGCTTTGGCGAAAGCTGCCGAGCTTCAACAGATGTTGAGTGGCCTTGAGAAGGTGGATGACGAAGATCGACGGGCCTCATTACTCGATACGCTCTGCTCGACGGAGGACATCTTAAGTATCCCGGTACACCCTAACCCACCGGGGATTGATACTGGGGAATTATTCGTCGACTTGTTGAAACACCAGGTGAGGCTTGCATATAGTAATCACAAATACATGCTAAGCATTGCGATGCCGCCAGAGTCAAGCCCTACAATGGTGTATCGAGCACGAGTACCCTAAACTCCCGACCAAGGAATCGGATAAGCCAGTACAGTTCTGGCAATACCGCAAGGTTGGTAACAAGGTGCGTAGTAATCTTCCACGCATGAATGGACGGCCAGTTTACTGGTCGTCGGTAGGCATACTACTTCAATCGTCAGTATGATATAGTTAACGTTGAGGCAAACAACTAACGAGTACTTCACTCGCCACCAAGACTCCACAGGACATCAGCACTCCACCAGAACTTGGCCGAGGTGCCCTAGTCGCCGATAGCATGGGTTTGGGGAAAACACTCACCATGCTTTCCCTTGTACTCGCGACTAAGAAAGATATCCCTAAAGAGTACTCCAACACTACCCTCATCGGTGCGATTTGGTAATGAACTGTAAATGTTCGTCCCATCTCATCTATGCGCAACAGTTGTCCCACTTTCCGTTATCTCGAATTGGGAAAAACAAATCGAGGAGCACTGCGCTGCAGAAGCCTTGTCTGCGTGTGTTTACTATGGTTCAACGCGAAACATGACGCCGAGGCAGATGATGAAACACGATGTGGTGATCACCACTTACCAGACTGTCACAGGCGAAGCCGATGCGAGTGCCGCTACGAAATATGGTAGCGATGATGATGAAGGTCCAGCAAAGAAAAAGAAGAAGAAACTTGCAAAGGGTTTGTTCGACGTGAAATGGAAGGTTTGTCCACTCCTCCTTACCTCTCATCCACTGGTGAGTTGTATTGACAATTGGTTCTAGAGAATCATTTTGGACGAGGGTCACAATATTCGGAATCCCAGGACGAAAATGGCCAGGGCAGTGTGTCAACTCACTGCCGAAAGGCGGTGGGTGCTCTCTGGAACCCCTATTGTGAGTTGTGGAACAATGAGTTTACTCTCTGTTTAGCTTATTTTCAACAGATTAACTCTCCCAGAGTGAGCTACGCCTTTGTTTTGAACCCTGTCCCGTAACAATAATATCAACAGGATCTTGGTTCCATCTTGACTTTCTTGCAAATTTGCCGACCACTGGACAACGAGGACTTCTTCAAGCGGTTGGTTTTGCGTCCTCTGAAGGATGGAGATCCTTCTGGAGCGGAGTTGCTTCGTGTGAGTTGCGCAGCATCGAAATGGACTGACGTACCGACTGATTTCTGGTAGGCATTAATGAGTCATATCTGTATTCGAAGAACAAAGGAGGCGAGTCGTGTGGACGTTCCGCTATACTTTCGATCCTGACATGATTTCAAGATGCAAGATAAGGATGGCAAGCTCCTCGTTCCCCTTCCACCCGTAGGTACTCCGCGTCTGCTTGTCGTTTTTATCTATCAACTCGATATAAGGTCGACGTCACGTTGGTCCCCATCACACTCAGCGAAGACGCTAGGGTGCGTCACGTTCTTTACTGTTCTAGACAGATCTTATTTCCGCCCTCTCAGGAGCTTTACGATTCTGTGGAGGCTCTTTCCAAACAACGAGTTGAGAACATCATCAATGAAGTTGGCGGATTGAATCCGGTCGCCACCACTAACGTGCTGAGTATGCTTACTCGTCTACGCCAAATTGCTCTTCACCCGGCACTGGTTCCC
Organism: Chalciporus sphaerocephalus; assembly: GCA_038094055.1. NCBI lineage: Eukaryota > Fungi > Basidiomycota > Agaricomycetes > Boletales > Boletaceae > Chalciporus > Chalciporus sphaerocephalus. Next base: position 9,994 of record JBBPTH010000027.1, on the reverse strand, counting down.
CCGGACTATCTTGAACAACTTCGCATGAACGTTAATGCCACAACAGCTGAAGGAACTGCGATATCCATCACACCGGAACTAAAGGCCAAGCTACAAGCACAACTCCTCCAGACTATCGAGGACAACGAAGAATGTCCTATTTGTCTCAACGTTGTTACGGATCCAAGGATTACGTCTTGTGCCCACGTTTTCTGTCTAGCTTGGTAAGTTACATCTCTTTCTTGTCCACGTTTATTCACGGGAGATGCAGTATTTCGGAAGTCATCTCGAGGGATCCTAAGTGTCCTATGGTGCGGTTCGAATAGTCGCTTCACTCCACCTTATCTCTTAGCTCTTTACAGGATCGTCGTCCTCTTGGCATGGCGCACTTAGTCGAACCGCCGTCACCGACGGACCTTACACAGGCGCCCGTAAAACGAGATCAGGATATGGACTTGATCGGACTGCGAGCCGGATCGTCTGCTAAGATTGACCAGCTTATTAACCTTCTCAAATTGATTCCCAGCGACTCCAAGAGCCTAGTTTTCTCTCAGTTCACCTCTTTCTTGGACAAGGTATGCTCATTTCCGTAAGCGAGACTCAAATGCTTATACTGCTATACGGCTTAGATTGGCGAAGCCTTAGAGGAACATGGGTATGTTTGACAGGACCGCTATATCGATGGTATGCTAATTGATCTGCAGCATTCCGTATGTTCGGTTTGATGGACAGTTGTCTGTAAAAAGAAGGCAAGAGGCGTTGGAGCGATTCTCCATCCCGCTTGATCCAGACGATGTCCCTGATCTCGAGGAGACACCACCACCACCTACTCGTGCCCAAACAATGTCGGTCGAAGATGATGACGATGGCGATGGTCCCACTAATAGTACTGACTCTGATTTTGTCATCGGAAATGACAGTGGGGATGAAGATTTTGAAGAAGACATCTCGACCCGAGTGAAGAAGACCAAGGGTAAGGGTAAAGGAAAGACGAATGCGAAAGGAAAGGGCAAAGCGAGAGCGACTCCAGCCACGAAGCAGACCTATGACGGTTCTGCCTTGCGTGGTGAAATACCGAGGGTGATGTTGATTTCCCTCAAGGCTGGCGCCTTGGGTCTTAATCTCACAGTCGCGAACAATGTGTTCTTGTGAGTTTTACTTGGCTTATTGCTCGTTTGTCGTGTACTGATGCATCCATTTCTCAAGGATGGATCCGTAAGCAAGTGTACTTCCATTTTCATTTGGTGTGCTCATCGGTATTCCTTGGCTTCCGTGTCACGTTCAGATGGTGGCAGGAGGGCATTGAGAGTCAAGCCATTGACAGATGCAATCGGTAAGTTCTGTGTCTTTTTTTTCGTGTCGGTCGAAGTTGACACCTGTGGAGTATTGGACAGAAGAAACCTGTTCATGTATACCAGATGATCGCAGAAAACACTGTTGAATCGAAGGCAATGCATCCTCTAGATCATGGCAGAACTACTTCCTGACTTCACACCCCCCTATTATAGGTGATTGACATCCAAGAGAAGAAGAAACTCCTCATTCAGCACGTATGTCCCCATTCGCATTGTCTATGTAGTGGCTAACATTATATCGCACACGCAGGCTTTCTCCGGGATCAAAAGAACGGAAACACAAAGAGAGAGGAGGGAAGCTAGGTTGCATGATTTAATTCAGTTATTTGGGATCCGCAACAGTGGGAGTGCGGAGAAGTGAGAGCACATCTGCGATGCGTGCGACGCATTATTGCTTATAGTATAGCTACGAGTGTTAATGTACATATGGTAGTATCATCGTCAGTACTTGGATAGCATATATGATTAATATGTCTTGGCTAGATAGTTTTCTTCCTCCATCTTTTCGCTTCTGCAAGCATTCTCATGTCGTACCCGAATCAATGAGCTCCACGAGACCTGTGACCCTCAAGTTACGGCCCTAACCACGAGCTGCCAGAGTGTCTCACTTCTCTGCCGCCTTTATCTCCGCTCCCTGGCCAATCTGAGTTTCAGTTCTTCCGTGAACGCCGTCCCGCAAGGTCCAAGTTGCACGGTGCGTATGACATCGAAGACGCCTCCCAGGAAGTCACGACATGTCACTGGTGCAATATACTACGTTACTTGATCTGATGATTGACACAGAGAGCGTGTGTACATCTCTCCCCGGGGCTCTACTCGCTTGCAGAGATATGATGCCAAGGTCATGCCCATGGATTGGCAGTCCAGGTGTACGTATGTACCCCCTTTCCACCTCAGCTCCAAGTTTCCACAACCTTGTCCATTCAAATTGTCTCCCCACGAGGGACGTTCATCGGCAGTTAGACAAATGGAATCACAGGTCTCGGCACGCAAGCTCAAGGAGCGCACCTGTGATTGGGTGCTTGTCCAACTCCCTAGCTAATATAAGAATTCCACCAAAGTCAGATGCCATCTGATGCCATTCGGTGACATAACGAGGTGAATGCAGCTCGCCGCCTAGATCACCATATGGTCGTACTATCGTCACCGAGAATCCAAACTCGAACGTCGAACGTTGAACGGTCATGTTCCCTGAACCTTGAATAACTATTACCATGTTGGTCTTCTCCGTCAATTCGTTTTCTTTTCGAAATCCAAACCTTGCAGGACCTTTTGCGACCCGCCAAGTCACGGTCACAGTTGTCATTCGTGTTATCGTTGCCACTCGGACTGCTACGACCGAATGCAACGGCACCGGGTAAGGACTTAACCTTTCACTCGGTCGCAAAATGGCAACTCTTACAACGGTGCGGTCGGCCCAACGATTCTCCACATCAACGCGGAATCGCCGTACGGTCACGGTCTCCGCAGAGCTCCTTCCTATTACGAAAAAAAAAAAGACGAACAACAGAAACTCTATCTTCAGTTCCGAGATGGACTCTCACCCCGTCTGAGTAGACACCCAATGCGAACGAGCAAGGGTTCAGAACCCCTTGTCATAATCACTCCCCCCCCTTTTTTTCCCCCTTCAACTCGGTGGGTGCGATGTCATGCGTATTGTCATCATATATCCACTGTCACAGGACAATACCCCACGTCCGCCAACCTCAGACTCTATATAGTATCCATTTCAATAAAGTTCAGCGCTCAAGTACCTCCACTACGTACCAGTGACACCATTACTGGCCGCCACCGCCGCGGCGCCCAACCGCAGACACAGCACGGAGTGTGACATTCTGTACAAAAAGAGATACGAATATGATATCCGAAACCATCTTACCGGTGATAATAATAATATGCACATTTGTGTCCCTCGAGGTCCGAGCATTGACAAGTTGCGGGGGACGATCCCCGGAGGAACCCTCCTCGTTCGGGTGACGGTGGACAGGTCGTAAATGTAACCGAGTAAGTACCGAGAGTTCTCGAGTCCCTGAGAAAAAAAGATCAAGAACAGACCCGGGCCAGTGTCACGCGCCCGCATGATTGATTCATGATCATATGCGCACCGTGACCTTCATTCTGAAGCAACTGTGATCAAGTACTGTCAGTTGACATCGAACCTAGAACAACACTGAATTCACACTCGGTATATACATACATATGTACGATCCATCTAAATCGAATTTCGGGCTCCTTCTAGCACTGAATACAAGACCCAAGTACCCGGAACTAGGCTGTGCAATCAACAAGCAGGCACTGGGTTTCGATGAGTAACCGGCGAGCCCAGCCCTTCCAGAGTCTGGGTTGCCTACAATCGATCAATCGATCCATGCGACACAGGCGCAGTAGGTCGTCACGAGAAACTAACAAGTAGTCGCTCTAGAATCTCTATGTAGCTACTTGGCCGTGGGCGTGATAAATAGTACTGTACACATATACGGGAGGACGTCCCATCTCTTGCACTAATAGTCAAACGAAAAGTGGGAGAGTCAAGAACGACACGATCAGCAAGGACACAGGAAGGCCTACTGGACCAAACCTGTAAAGGATGCGCGGTCAGGAAACAAGGATGGCTGATAGATTGGGGGATAAATAACAAAGGGAACAACCTGGGACGAGGGGCAGTCCAAGATGATCGATTCAGAAGTAACGGGGTAAAAGTTTGCTACTACTGAATCAAATGAGGGCCCTAAATGGAATGCGAAACTCGACGTCGTTGGGCACCATGGTCTTGGTCGGAGGTAATATGAGTAATAATACAAAACGATGTGCCAGCGGCGGCTGTAAAAAAAATCCGGTGGCTGCCCGTTATACGAGGCTGTGAGGCGTTGTCATTGCCGTTGGAGACCAAATGTAGATCGTCCGATGGTAGGGTGAGGTGCCCTGGTCAAGTTCCACATTCGCAGTGGAAGGATATGCCTACAGACCAGGGTTTTGTGGGTCAACAGTGGGGACTGTGGGCGCCCATTAGTCAGTTGTATGTCAAGATCGATTCCCTCGGTCCCCGAAAATCCATTAAAAATATTCGTCCAAATGATTTCGCAATATGCGAATCCAGCCATGCCTCCGAATCCCAAGTTGTTGGTGCCGACAAGAAATCAAGAATGTGTACGAAGTTCACGTCACCGTTGAACGGATTGTCGCAAGGAGTCCGCGGGAGACGCTCCTGAAGGAGGCTCGGGTTTGGGGACAACACCTGCAAGGCCGATATACCCAAAGTCACGGCCAATCTCTTTCACCATCGCCTTGCCCATCAAGCAAACCCAGCCCAGACCTTCGCCAGTGACGCATTGGCCAGGCCAGAAGAGTTCACCTTCCTCATCCTCGATATCTGGTTCCTGCTCCTCGTGCGCTGACAGACTTGTTCCCACCATTCGGGCAAACGTCGTGGGATAGTGGCGCGCAAGGATAGGAAGTGTTAGATACTTCTGGGCGAGCTCCATGCAATAACCCGCGGAAACAATTCCATTCGACTGTTCCTTCAGAGTGTACGTGAAGGTTGGGCCGAACGAAGCAGTCGCTTTTGCGGCGGCCGTAATCATATTGGACGAAGGCGCACGCCCATCAGAGGTGTTAGGCACGTGGGAGATCAGGTGTGACGGTAATGCAGATGAGGCTGACTGGGCAGAACGTGGCGGATTGGAGGACTGGGAGGCGACGAGAGTGGTTCCCGAGCTGATGGTATTCGGTGTACCTCCAGAACTGTTTGTGATGGGTGTCGAGTTGGCACTACTGGTGGGAGCGATGCTTGCAGGAGAGGGGAGCATCTGAGGGGTTGTTTGGGAGCCTAGGGAGAGTTGACCCGCGGTACCCGCAGTGCCGTTCATCTCCGCTTTCTCCGCCTCCCTACTCAGCGCGGCCATCTCAGCCTTCATCTTCGACCATGTGCGATCCAGTTCAGGGTCCACTACCTGTTTAGCTGCATAATAGAACTTGCGTGCGCGGATGAAACCCTCGATCATCCAGCTGTGTATGAGGAAAGATTCATGCGTAAGTGAGCAACCAGCTGGAAGGGATATACTTACATCAAGCCCAATAGGGCTTTTTCGCGTTCGCCGAACGTATCCTCGATTGTCCATTTATTTTTACACCATCCCAAAAAGGCTTCGATTGTCACCCAAGTTTCACGGAAGCAGGCTTTTCTGCTATAATCCTTGATCCATAATGAGTAGGCGAAGCAGACGAGAGCGTCGACAAGCTCTAGCCGCGCAATGAGAGCGCCATATTTATGATATGAGGAGTTTTGTGAGGGTGGATGCGACAACGGGCGATATTCTTTATGTGAGGAGGGGTATGTCGACCAGAAACGGGCGTCACCAGAAAACTTGAGGAGACGGCCGGCGTGGTGATATTTTTGATGTATGGCATCAAAGTCAAGCTGTGTAATCTTGCCTCTCCGCGGTCGACGGACGGGTACGAAAGATGGCAGTACCGAGAGAACTGGTGGACGGGAGGACATTGAACCCAGGTCCTCTCTCACTTCACCGTCTTCTGACGGCTCAGAGCGTAGATTGAAACTTTGTGGTTGATTAGAGGACCTATGAAGTGAAGGAGGTACTGCTGGATGATGATAGTTGTGATGATTGTACTGTGAGGAGGTATCCGAGTGATTACCGATACGCTGCCGCTTAGTAGACTCTGAATCATGGGCTAGATCATGTTTGCGCTTGAGTGGTGGTGGGGCGGGGGAGTTTGACCGGGATGCAGGGGGAGATGGTGGCAGGGGAATGGAGAAAGGGCCCAAGTTCTAGGAATAGGTTGGGATGTCAGGAAAGTGGATAGGATTAGTAGATATAGTGACCTCGCAAGTCTCGATGAGCTGCTCATGAGTCCATTTGGCTCTAGCGATGGCGAGGAAGGGTGAGAAGGAGTGTGGGTGAAGCGAGGAGGAGGACGTACCGTTTCTTGAGTTTTGGATGCGTTGAGGATGAGGTTGGTATTGATGAAGCGGACATGGCAGACATGATGGAGGTAGTGGGAAGAGAGAGAGCAGTGGCCAGCGCAACAATGGCTGGATGAGTTGAGAGGACCCGCTAGGCGGGGACAGAATTTGGCTAAACAGGGAGTGCCTTGCCGGGTCACAGCGCTTACGGGAATAGCCTCCAGAATACCCCCCCCCCTCCACAAAAAAAAAATAATACAACAAGTAACCGTTCTGACCCTGTAGTACTACTTCCCGTCTACACTGCAGCTCTGCAGACATGAATATATGAATGGCGTATAGCCCCATTGAATCGAAATGCGGGAAATGCATATCGGATCACCCACCCCTCCATACCCAAACTCCCAGAACCCCCTGGCCCTCCCCAACCCCGAGGACAACCGATCTCCTCTTCCTCCCCCTCCCTCAACACTAGCAAAGAGTATGTACTGAGCTGGGTTCGGTTCTGCCAAAGAGTCGCAGTGACCTCCCGGAGTCCTCATTTAACCTCAGTTCCTCGACACTACAACGTTTATATGACGCCAGCACAGGTCACCAACACGTTTTCCAAATTCCACCCAGCTTCGGCGCGGCCGGGCCATCATGAGGCTGGGTGATTGCTAATCCATTTTCCTTGCCACCCTTTCAAACCTTCTTCCCCGTCCTTTCCCCTTGTAGTTCTCGGCGAATATGCTGGTATTTACCACGTTCTAGGTCCTCCTGCTTCCAAACCCGAAGAACGACCCTTACTTTTGGCAGCAGGAATGTTCCAAGTAGTCTTCCATCGCTCGCCACGCGTTCTATACCTACGGTAGTATACGTATACTTGACCTCGCCACTGCTCCATCCAAGCTACCAACACGTTCCGGACGACACACAGCATGGCCATTGGGGTCGCCACCGCTGTCCGTTCTGTGCGTTCTCACATGTCTCTGAATCGACAGTATGACACATGGTACACTAACCAATGTCCACATCGGTCCATCAGGAACGTCACTCGGCATCCAGAAATAGACATGTCAGATCTGTCTATTTCCATCCGAGATTGTTCTCTTCCTTTGCCTCTTTTATCTATATTTCTATGCAAGTGACCCCGCTCCAGTCACTACACGCCATCCCTCCACCGTTGGCCCTCCTCAGATCGTCCCAAGCTCACTCTGGTATTATCTCCCATGCAATTATCTCCCAGGTCACTCATATCCCAGATATGGTCATCGCCACTTCTCCGATCTAAGCGACATTGAAAACTCCCGTCCGGCATTCTCGCCGACCGTCAGTGTCACATCACCGACATCAATCACCAGTTCATGATTCCTCTGTGTAAAAGTTAACTACAATGGTATCTCGGATGCTTCCGGTCATGATGTATCGTTTAGAGAGCCGAGGAAACCCCCATGAAGGAGAAATGCGGGCGTTTCTGACACTAGCTGCACTAATTCTGTTGTGACTTCGATGCCTCCCGCGGCCGTAGGACGATCCAGGAACCGGCATCACAAGTTATCCGATCATGAGTAAATAAACTGTAATGTAAACTTTACTAGTCCCAGCGTGACCGTGACGTCCGGTATGCTCCTGTCCCGGGAGAGATCGAGGAATGGCCTGGAACTGGAGGGTATCCCCTCATAAGGTGCAATCAGTATGGCCGAGCGCCTACTCGATCGGGCATTGCGCGTTACGACAACGAGGGGCCAATGCACGAGGTCCATGGGATGAACATGTGAACGAACGTGTCTCCACGAGCGGTCGCGGAGGCGAACTGAGTGCCTCGAGGGGAGGAGCTCACATAAATGCTTCCCCTGGTATTCACAGTGAATCCTGTAAGGTAATCAGTCAGCGCCATCCTCTCAAAGTATACAGCAGGCCATAAAATGAGAAGACGGCACTTGGTGACACCAGACTGAGACTAGAGTAGAAACCGACCTCATAGATCCGACTCGCACCCCGACCCATTTCGAATTGAACCCAACGGACCATATGGTTCGCAAACACAACGATACGGTCGGCGCCCATCAGGTTTGAGATGGCTGTACCGCCGGTCCCGTGTGGCACGGAACGTGTTATTAACTCAACTCTGAACTGCGAGACACTTCTACACAGTTCTATAAGATGATGAGCACTGCATGCGGCTGTTAACAGACCGCTGCATAGTTGTCAGCATGTTTGCATTTCAATATCGTATCTGGAGGACTCAGTCGGAGATTTCACGTACACTATTACCAATCAAGCAACCCCGACGATACCGCCTGTCAACCCCTGTTCGCAACCGAAAGCCAGCAGACGGATATTTCCTCTACGGCACCCTATCGTTAATGTGTTGCTTCCAATGCTCCAATACTTCCACATGAAGTTCTAGTATTCTTCTGAATCCCATACTTCCAACTATGTTTAGCATATCCATTCGGGTCTGTATCAGTGGATGACGGGAACTTTTCCTTTCCGGGATGTGGTGCACCGCGAAGCCGTGCCCAGTTTGCCATATGAGTTGCAAAGGTTGGTTTCAGATGGAAGACGGCTTGGCCTGTACTAGTCAAGACTGGGATGTATGGTATGCGAGATTGAACTTGCATGCAGAAGCAACTTGAAGCTTGAGCTTGCATCCATAAGTATTTGCAAATATGGTTTAATTCAAGTGCGAATATTCACGGGGGTCTCAGATCGAAAGATGCCATGAGGAATGGAAGGCCATTCGTCGTTGATCGCTTCGACATGATCATGATCGATGCATCGCACGGCATGGCTGCCTTCTATTCTTGGTGGAATTGCCAGCGGTGGTGTTGGAAACCTGAGTGCACACCTTGGTGGCGGGATCAAGCAGATTCAACGGGATATGACACGTCATGACTCCACTCAGGCAGGAGGATGTGCACTGAAACGGGGATATTGTGGAATGGGAATGAGAACACCATGAAGACCGTCATTCATCGATAACCGCCACACTGGTAGGTTAAAGTGCTATTTTTAAAAGAGAGGATCTGATCATACCATCGCCGACCAGCCACATGCATGATGGCGCAAACGGGAGCGTAAATGTGTTTCAAAGACACTAAACCAGTCACGAAATGATCTGTTCTCGGCGGTCAGCAGTGTACCGACGATCCAGGATACACACGACCAACTGAAGATTCCGTCATGTCTTTCTTTTCCCTCTTATCCAGCTATCTCGCCTACCAGCGAAATCCCTTTTGTCATAAGAGACTGTGCACGTGATTGCTATCGATTGTTTCGAGATCGTTGAATTTGGCGGTAAAAAAAGAGTAAATTTTTGATATTTTCACCCATTCTCTCCGGTGATTATTTAAAGTCCGGTTAACTGATCTCCGAGTAAGTCCTCCTTATCCCTCCTAGTTACTGATCTTTCGTTTTCCACTGGCTTCTCACTCGCCCCTCAACCTCGACTTGGACTTCCCTACCACCTTTGTGAACCAGGCGAATCGTTCTCCCATCTCCCCAACCCCCTCGCTCGTCTCTTCTCCCAAAGCCTCCATCTTTGTCAAGCCTGACATTGACGGGCGCGGAAGACCAAGGAGGACATCGTAGTCTCTGACCCGTCCCGCCTCACCAACTACTACCCAGCGGCGCATAGGGACTTCTACGGTTTGCCTAGCAACCCTCCATGTGTCTACAAGTCCGGTCCAGCTTGGAGCGAACGCATGGGCCCAGAAGCATATCGTATTATTCGTGAGGCCCGCCCTGTCTACGA